>PVLC010006526.1:0-68771 GCA_004027655.1 Graphiurus murinus | reverse complement strand
TTTTTTTTTTTTTTTTGCGGTACTGGGGATTGAACTCAGGGGCATTCTACCTCCAAGCTATACCCCCAGCCCTATTTTTTATTCTTTATTTTGAAACCGAGTCTCACTAAGTTGCAGAGTGCCTCACTAGGTAGCTGAGGCTGGCCTCGAACCCGGATCCTCCGGTCTCAGCCTCCCGAATGCTGGGATTACAAGCGTGCGCCACCACGCCCGGCTACAGTGTTCTTTATAAAGCCAAATTCTTTGTCCTGCAACTTCCATGGCTTGTATTTTGCTGTTTGTTTCCCCTGGTATACTGGGCATGTTCCTTTGTCCTCTGTGTTTCCTATGTATTGGTTGTTAGAGCTCCATGTTTGAGATTGAGGATTGATTTATTTGACAAGGCTTACTTGATAGGTCATGATGTGTATTCCTCTTAAGATGTATATAAGGATGAATAATATAAGGATATAGTGGAGAAAGGAGTGAAGGAAAACCAGAATTTTCTAACATAGCATTGCCTTTTAAAGAGAAAAAAAAAACTGATTTCTACTCTTTGAAAAGAGACAAGAAACTATGGTTTTGGGGCATGTGATTCCTTCAAAACTTCTAATCTCATAAGACCAGCTCAACAAAAATAAAGTTGTCATATTTTTGTATTGTTTGTCATGTTAAGGCTGGATAATTGGCATCCTATTGTTTGTACAGGACAAAATATTACAGGAAGAGCACCACGTGACTTGGGTACCTCTGGGTTCTCGTGGGAACAAAAGGTTCTTAACAAGAGAGAAAAAAGTATTTCAACAACATAACCACAAGCTCACTAATGGCCATTCTCTGCTTAAAAGTGGAAATTGAGGGAACTTTACATGCTTGATTTAATTTTTTTCAAAAGCATTTATTCTTCAAAAATAAAGCAGGGAAACTGGAATATTCAGTACAATTCTTGTCATCTGTTTCTGCCTTGATGTATGAGGCTGCAAGTACATAAATTGTAAGCTGCTCTGCCTTAGTTTCATATTTATCTCACTCAGGTAGACTTTCTCAGTTGTCTGTGGTTGTGAAAAATAATAATGGTGTCATTTATTGAGTACTATTTAGTTTCCTCTTGCTGCTGTGAAAGATGACCAGGAATTCAGTGGCTTAAAACAACACAAGTTGATTTTTCAATTCTGAAAATCAGGAGTCCACAGTGGATCTCACCAGGGTAAAGTGAAGGTATTGGCAGAATGATGTTCCTTCTAGGGCACCAAAGAAGGGTCTTAGTCCTTGAGTTTTTCAACGTGTAACTGCTGCCTTGCCCTGCTTGGATCATGGGCCTGTCTCACTGAAACCTCTGCTTCCCTGCTCACATCACCTCTCTTTTAATTCTTCTGCCTCCCTCTTAATTACGAGGATGTTTGTGACACGTTGGACTTACCTGATGATGCAGGATAATCTCCTTATCTGAAGATGCTAAAATGTATCACAGGCACAATTTCCCTTTTGCCATGTAAAGTAAAAGGATCTGGGAATTTGGGTAGAACTTGATCAGCAGGCCAAGAGGAGGGGCACTATTCTTCCTATCACAAGTACTTTTATTTACTGTGCATATTTCTGAATTATTTTTTCCACACTTTTTTTTTGTGCATTGTAATCATCCATCTGTGTTCAATATTCTCTTTTTTTTTTTTTTGTGGTACTGGAGGTTGAGCCCAGGGTCATTCTACCTCCAAGCTACAGTCCCAGCCCTATTTTATTCTTTATTTTGAAACAGGGTCTCACTAAGTTGCTGAGGTCCTCACTAAGTTGTTGAGACTGGCCACGAACCTGTGATCCTCCTGTCTCAGCCTCCAGAGTACTGGAATTACAAGCATGTGCCACCATGGCTGGCTATAAATCATACATCTTAATGAGATGCATGATGGTAGAGGCCTACATGCACATATCACTCGTTTAGCCCTTCCTCAATTCCCACCTCATCATTCCTTCCCCCCTCCCTCCTTCTCATGTTTGGCTTAGTGATTGACTTTGATATGTTTGTGATAATGTGCATAGCAGCAGATTAAATAGTAAGGTAGGTTTTATTATTATTCTCATTTTTTTAATGAGGAAATTAAGACACAGAAGGTTATGCTTCTACAAAATGATGAAACTGATATATACGCCCAGCTAGGCTCAAACTTTAAACTAATCCATGCTACTTGCTACTTCTTTGAGAATAAAAATAACAATAAATATTGAAAGACACAAATATCCTGAAACTCCCATTTTAATCAATAATGTCAAATACATCAAGGCCTAGACTAAGAATGACGACACTGATTGCTTCAATTCTCAATTATTTAGCAATTATTGATTGCCCAGAATTGTGAGAAAAGTTGGGAATTCACAAAACCTTTGCCTTGTAAGAACCTACTTGAAAAATTAAAAATGAAAACACTTAAAAACCATTAAAAAACAATATAAAGTGTATGTGCTCAAATGCTAAATGGAATGGCACACTCTGTTTAGTATTTTTTAATAGAGTTCAAAAGGCAAACAGCACTATCAGTGTTGAAATTCAATCTGGATATGGTGGCTCACACCTCTAATTCTACTGCTTGGGAGGCTGAGACAGGAAGGTTGCAGGTTTGAGGCCACTGGGTGGTGACTTGGAGAGAGCCTGGTTTAAAATAGAAAGGGCTGGGGCATAACTCAAAGGTAGAATGTTCCTGGGTTCAATCCTCAGTACAGAAAGAAAGGAGAAAGGAAAGAAAGAAATTAAAGTACTTCAAAAGAAAGCAAAATGGGAAAATTAGCCAGTGATACAGGCAACCTATAGGATAAAAAATCCATATCCAGATAACTATTGTGTTTACTCATTCTTAACTTGTACTAGAATGGGAATTATTTCATAGTCAAATTAGTTTTATTGATATTGATTGCAGGACAAAAATGCCTTAGTTTGGATAATTGAACAATCATCTCTCTCCACCCATGGGTGAAAAATATTAGTATCTAAAACACACCTGGATTGTTTTAACTGCTACAAGAACTAACTATTTTCAAATAAACTCCTTCCTGCAAGCAGAATAATGGATTCATTTTATCATCATTCATAAGAAAGGGCTCATATGGACAAACAATATTGTGCACTGCACAGAAGATCAGAAATTCCAGTTATTAGCAACATATGAATTTTATAGGCTACAAGAGAATTACGTAGGATCAGATATAAACCAGATTATTTGGAGTTTTAGGGCTGGGAGAAATTGAGCAAACACTATTGTAACAGATCTGATTTTGTAAGAGTTGAAATTATTGAAAATAAAGGCTAATTTTTCCTGAAAGTCTCAGAAATGAGTTGTGTTGTTAGGATTAAAAGCAGACAATAGAATCCATTCATCTATATATCTTGAAGTAATTTGATATTCTTCATTAACACTTCTGATATTTAGTGTGAAGAAATGTGGATATTAATCATGCTATTGCATTTTAGAATCTGTTTTCTTTTTTGCGTTCTTCATTAATTAGACAATCAACTAACTTCAATTTCATTTCAATTTCTTCTCAACCTCCAAATTAAAGCTTAGTACTGACTCTGATCTATTCTATATGTTGTAAAATCATTTAACAAATGCCTGTCTAAATTCCTGACCCATGACATCTTAAGATACACTAAAATAGTTGTTGCTGTAAACCAATAAGGTTTGGGGTAATACATAGTAGATGAAAAAAAAAAAAAAAAAAAAAAAAAAGAAGCAAAAAGAAAAAGAAAGAAGAAGGAAAAAAAGCAGTTCTTTTTTTTTTTTTTCCTGGTACTGGGGATTGAACCCAGGGGTATTCTACCTCCAACCTATATTCCCAGCCCTATTTTTTATTCTTTATTTTGAAACAAGATCTTACTAAGTTGAAGAATGCCTCACAAGTTACTGAGGCTGGCCACAAGCCTGAAATCCTCCTGTCTCAACTCCCTAAGTACTGGGATTACAAGTGTGTGCCACCACATCTAGCAGCACCAGGTCTTAACACTTCTCAACATACAGGGTCCATGAGGAGACCTCGAATACCTCCCTAATCTCTCATGTTTAACAGAAGTTCTCTAATATAGGACAGGCCAGTTCTCTGAGTGAATCCCCAAATCTCACTGACCTACCATAATAAAAAAGTATTTCTCCTTTATATCATATTCCAATTAAGTTCTCTAAAATTTTCTCTGCTGGAAAGTCTGCTAAGAACTTCACTCTTTCCATCTATCAAATGGTCCTTGGATCTGCTCTATTAATACTTGGATGCAATAAAGAACTTAATCTTCTAGGTCTTTGAATTCTTTTTTAGATCTGCATTTGGACAATAAACCAGGAAAAAGAGGAAGGGCCACAGATGGTGCAGAGGGTTTATGGTTAAGCTCATGGTGGCTTTCATCACTTTCACCTACTTTCCGTTGACCCAAATGCATTTGTGTGCTGCACTGTAGGAGGTTGAAAAAAAAAAAAAAAGCAATATAGCTCTTTTCCAAGGTTGAAAGGAAGCAGAGTTTTATGAACTTGTAGTCATTTCTGCCATACATAATCATGTTAGCATGAAATGGCATCATCTCCTGATCTGATTATCAAGTTCATCATTCTGCAAGTGAGTCAGGTGCAGACTAAGGTATATGTTTGTGTAAATAGAGAAAACACTACGTGCCCAGCTCCTCAGGTGCCTGTCTCCCTCACAACAACTTGCAGGGGTTATGGTCATTGCATCTTTTCCTTGTGAGTATACTACCTACTTAGGTATAAAGTCTTCAAATAGGCAAGAAAAGAGAAGGTCTTGCATGGTCAGGAATGTGACGGGACAGCAGAGCAGGACTCTGGCCAGTTCAGAAGTCAGCTGCCTGAGTTTCTAACAGGGGTCAGAGAACGGGATTCAGCTGGAGCCACTTCTTGCTCTTTATTTTTTCCTACTCCCTTTATTCTGTTAAACTCATCAAAGATACAATACTCAACTCTGTGTGAACTGAGATTCTGTTTTATCTTTATTTTTTAATATTGTTCTCAGCTTTGGGGTGTGTGTGCATGTGTGTTGAGGAAGAGAGAGAGAGAGATTTCATAGGTGTATAGCTGGGAAATTATTGTGCATAACTAGACTACACTGGGAGCCATGCAAATGTCTCCCTAAAACGTGTTGTCTTTCTTTACATGCTTTCTGAATGTCACTTCTACTATAGGCTTTAGAATCAGTATAAGCAATAATCAGTTATATCATGAAACTTAAGTCTAGTGTTTCTTTAAGACATCCCTCTGCTAAAAATAAAAATTTGAAAAATTTGTAAAAATTAAAAATCAAGGGACAACATTTCAGACATCTCTATTTGATGCAGGTGCTTTTGATCATCAAGTTCCATTGCACCCTCAAAGTCCTTCTTCATCCACTCCTTAGGGCAGCTACTACCAATCAGAGTGGGTCTGGGAAATAATATCTGTGTGCTTTCACTTAGTTAAAATGATGTCATTTTGAGCCGGGCATGGTGGCGCAAGCTTGTAATCCCAGCATTTGGGAAGCTGAGACTGGAGGATCCGGGTTTGCGGCCAGCCTCAGCTACCTAGTGAGGCATTCCGCAACTTAGTGAGACCCTGTTTCCAAATAAAGAATAAAAAATAGGGCTAGGGATATAGCTCAGAGGTAGAATGCCCCTGAGTTCAATCCCCAGTACTGCAAAAAAAAAAAAAAAATGATGTCATTTTGCTTGGAGATACTGCAATCTTTGCTGAAGATAAATGATAAAGAGTATACTACGTATCACCAAAGATTATACAGCCTATTGGTGGAGACAAAGTTTCACACCGAGTAAAAAAAAAAAAAAATACTAGAGTTGACAAGAGCACAGGATGCCATGGAACACCTACACCAAGCATCCAACCTAGTACTGAAAGTCAGAAATTCCTCTTAGAGGAAATAGAGACCTGAATGCTAGATGGGAGTTAATGAAATAAAGAGGAGAAGCAGAATAAACCACGTATTCCTTAAACCCCATCTCAGCATTTATCTCAGGGCTCTGTTTAACCCCTGTCCTGGGTCAGTCTTCCTCCCAGGGACTCCTGTATCTAATTCCTCAGGTATGACATGGGAACATGGATGCCTGAAACATTATCTCATGGTGAATCATTTGTCTTTGATGGTGGTGTTGAAATTGCAGAGGGATGACATAAACTGGTTGTGGTTCTGACTTGGGAAACCTCCAGAAAGGCTCTTTGCTCTTCTTCTTTCTTTTTATAGAACTCTGTCCTCTACTTTCTCCCTTGGGGAGATCCTTTAAGACGAGTTCTTCAGTCCTAACTGCAGTATTCTCTTTTAATCTCCTATAAGCTGTCCACCAAAGTTGGTTTTTATTTGTGACTATACAAGAGATTTGGGGACTTCTAATCATAATATCAAATTTATATCTTTATCAATGAGAAGAATGATTTTTTAATTATGTGGGAAGAGATTTCTTTTGGGGGGGGATGGCAATTTTTTTTTATAGCTTTCATCTGGAAATGTTCGTGAATAGAAGTTAAAAGAACCAAGATAAAAGATAGAGAATAAAATACACTGCAAAGAATCTCCTCCAAGACAACCTTTCATTACTTAATTCAATATTATTGCTTTTGAATTACCCAAAAAGTTTGTGGTTAAAATGTATTAAACCAGGACCTGGTAAAAACTTTTGTATGTCAGCTTCTGTTAATATTGTAGTTTAGATGTCTCCCAGATTTGTTTTGTTTTTAACTACCTACAACTAACAGAGAGCTGGCCTTGTGAAAAATAGAACTTAAGGTAAATATTGTTAGTTATGAAGTATTTAAAAGGATTTGTACCTCATGAGAGACATTTCAGATGGTTATTCCTGTTATATCCTCTGTTAAACATGAAATGTACACTGGGAAAACAAGTATAAAACAGAAATACAAAATGATAATTGAATTTTTACAGGTTTAGAATCCAATAAGACACATAAGCATGTCTTATGTTTGTATTACATCCATCTTCCCACACTATGACTACAGGAAATATAATATAATATAAGAAGGGTAAAAGCATGCATGTGTGTGTGCATTTGTGTGTGTAGGGGGGCTAAGTATTATTTTAAAGGTTGAAATTTAGTAAGCAGATTCTGATTGTAGCATTTTTTTCCCTAAATTTTGTTCTCAATTTACCCTATTATACATACCCTCGTTCAATGTTTATGCTTAGGTACGTTAATACAGCATCATAAGGTTATTTTTTAAAAGGAGAATCACATAGACATCTTGGGAAATCTGACTGGTAGGAAAGTTAAGTTATTAACCTAAAACCAAAAACAGTTTTACAATAACTAAAAATTGGAGGGTTAAAATATAATAAACTACTAAATATCCTGAAAGTAACCCTACAAGCCTGAGTTATTACATATTTGCAAACATCTCAAAATATATATGTTCACCCTGTAAGCATAATAGAATAAAATCTCAATTAACTGAAAATAAACTACTGAATCATGCAACTAATAAGAGTGTGTTTAGTGCTCTACTTTTTATGAACAGGACATGAGAAAGCAAGAAAACCAGTGCATTTTTAAAAGATTTACAGACAAAGCAGATTTCAGCGTAAATCTGGGGATAAGAGTACATTCAAACCAGTTTCCCAAGCTTCTGCCTTGACAGTGTTCTGTGCTAAATCCACACATTTCAAAGGTAGGAATCTGATTTAATTCATTTCGGAAGGACTTTGATAACAGTTTCAAACCAAAAAGGGGTTTTCCATGTTGGCCACAGATGACCACAAAGTGTAGACTAATGGCTTGCCCCCCTTCCCAGCCATCCTGGCTGAGGCTTTGTGCTCACTGCTGGAGCATTTTACCATAGTGTACTTTGTGCATCCCTTCCCTTTATCAACCGCATACTCACTTAGAAACAACCTCAGTCTGCTGTTGCTTGTGTCTGCTGTTGCATAAGGTCTTTTGATTATAAACTGTATTGTAGGGTGACTCACATCTCACTACTCAATGTGGTTCTACACAGCAAAGACAGTGCCAGGATATGCCTAATAATTCACAGCATGATCATTTCCCTGAAATCTTTAGCATGAAATGCCCTTCAAACAGGCATCAACACGCCACACATTATCCCTAGAGAGACTCTTAATCATTCTTACACTTTCATTTACATCCATGCTGTGTGATATCCGTAATTTTGACTTCTCTGGTTTTATTGTTTGATATTTTGGATACAGTTCATGTCTTCCATCTCAAAATTACATTTTATTAAATATTTGACTCAAGATTGAATATTCTGCTTCTTTTTCTCTCTCATGAGTTGAGATACTAGAGTGCCATCAGTTAAGTCACTTGTGGACTTTGGAGAACTTAAATCCATTTCTGAGTTATGTTCCCAAGAAGCCAAGAACTTCCTTCCATCCCAAGAGACTTGTTGCTATCAAGCTTTTTTTTTTTCCTCTCTAGGACACCAGGTTGGGATGAGTAAACCACATTTACTGCACTGCCAATTATAAACTGTTACAGTTACGTGTTTCCAGGAACACTTAAAATAATACTTGGATTTTAGGGCCCACTCTAATACATATAATCTAGTAAAGATCTGGAAGTATTTTTAGCTACACACACACACACACACACACACACACACACACACACACCTGTCTTTTAATCTTGTAAAGAGATGCCAATACTTGAGGTAGAAGATCTGGGTTTAAAGTTGTGAATCTGTGTGAACTTGAGTTTGAGAACCAAATATACCCTCTGCTACTTTATCAATTGATCTCATGTGTCAAAAGCAGAAGAAATAGGATGTACATACAAACCACAAAGAACTCCATGAAGAGAATAAATCTGTAAGTTCAATTTCAAGAAGAGACCTGATCTCCTTTAATGTAATATTCTCTAGTTTCATCCATTTTCCCAAAAATGACATAATTTTGTTTTTCTTGATGACTGAGTAAAATTCTATTTTGTGTATATACTTTATCCATTAATCTGTTTATGGGTACCTGGATTGGTTCTAAAATTTGGTTATTGTGAATTGTGCTACTATAAATATGCATATGCATGTATCTCTATAGTATACTGACTCTAATTCTTTTGGAAAGATACTGATGTAGCTGTGTCATATAGTGGCATAGTTATGACATATGGATCCATTCCTAGTCTTTTGAGGAACCTTTGTACTGATCTCCATAGTAGTTGTACTAATTTATAACCCCACCACGATTGCATAAGAGTTTCTATTTCCCCACATCTTTCCCAGCATTCATTATTAGTTGTATTCTTGATGATAGCCATGCTAACTGGAGTTGGATGGAGTCAGTATAGTTTTGATTTGCATTTCCCTAATTACTAATAATGTTGAACATTTTTTCATCTATTTATTGTCCACTTATATTTCTTATTTTGAGAAATGGCTATTCAGTTAAATAGCCCATTCTTTGGTTGTTTTTTAGTATTGGTTTTAATGCTAAGTGAGATCAGACAGTCTCAGGAAGTCAAGAGCTCTATATTTTCTCTCTTATGTGGAAGCTGCA
Organism: Graphiurus murinus; assembly: GCA_004027655.1. NCBI lineage: Eukaryota > Metazoa > Chordata > Mammalia > Rodentia > Gliridae > Graphiurus > Graphiurus murinus. The sequence continues at coordinate 59,291 of PVLC010006526.1, read as the reverse complement.
GAGAAAATTAGAAACTAAAGGGACTTAAGATAAATTAGGAGAGAGAGCAGTAGAATGGTGGAGGGAGTTTGGGGGAAAGAGGTAAGAAGGGGTACAAGGACACTTGGTGAAGGAAAAAGTTCAAACATTGCTATGTCCATATATGAAGTTATCACTAGCAATCTCAATAACATGTACAGGGACAGGGAAAGAAGACAGCAGGGTGAGATCCACAGGTAAACATACCAAGAGCTGTGTGCATGTATGTTTGTATCACTCTGAACCTCACGATGATGCTTAATTATGACACACTAATGGAAGAATATTAAAAATAAAATAAGTAAGCCAATGGTTAATAATAGATCCCTGAAAACAAAAAATTATATCATTTAAACAAAAAGAGGGGGAGGAGGAGGAAGAGGAGGTGGAGGAGGAGCTCCTGTAGTTACAGTAGATACAAAAAATGATGCAGAGGAGACCTTGGTTATTGATTTCACTGAGATGATATATAACAAAGAAGTTGAGTATCTTTTAGATCTTCAACCTCATTTCAATTGTGAATTTTCTAATTCATGCTATCCACCTGTCTCTCCAAGATTATTGCAATATCCTTCAAGTGAACTCCTTCACTCTCAGGCTCCAGGCTTCTTGACTAATATTCCTAGTGTAGCCTGAGATATTCCTACTTCAAGCACTTACGTTACTTCTCATTGCCCTTAAAATAAAGCCAATCTCCTTCCTTTGAAATACAAGGGGATATCTTTCTTTTTTCTTTTTCCTTCTTCCTTGTTTTTTTTTTCTTTTTCTTTTATGCGCGATTGAATGCTAAGCAAGCACTCTACTACTGAGCTGCATTCCCAGTCCCAAAAGGTTTCCTTTTTTTGCTCCTGTGTATTTTTCTGACCTTATTCATTTTATACCTCCAATGGGTAGAAAATATCTAGAGAGACTGAATTACACATACTCTCCCACCTTCAAGTTCTTTACATAATCTAAGCCTTATACTGGGGACACCACCTCACACCCAACTCCATCACTCTTACCTGTATAACTCCTATCATTTTCTAGATTGAATGATGCTCCTACATGTCACCTTCCCTAAATCCTCAAGCTAAATGAATTGACTTTCCAATGTGCCTCGAGAGCAGCAGGTGTATCTACAGCAACAGTTCATACTATAGCTTATCATTCTGATCAATTCATTAAATGCGAAGTCCATAACAGGAGAGAACGATGATTCACTCAGGTGGGTGTTGAGACTATATGTTCAGACTCTCCAAAGCCTCAATAGGAGTATTTATTTTTCCATGTAGGAAAGTAGGAAGATAAAACTCATGTACACATTTAGTCATCTCTAGTGGAAAGTTCTGGTGCCATAATTTTAAATGTCTTTTTCATAGCACCAGAAATAATTTTGACATTGAACCCACAAATGGGAAATTTAACATTTAAATTTTTTAAATTTGCATTCAACTCTATGGTAGAAACTTACATATGGTCAATTCAGATCATAATTATCTCACTCATGTCTGGCAGCCCCTGCTTGGAGTTGTACTTAAGTTGAAAGGAGAAGGGTTTATTTTGTATGTAGTTGATGGGAGGTGGAATGGAAATCTGATTCTGAGTCATCACCAGCTCCTCAAGCTGGCATTTACTTCTCTTGTCATTCGTATAAACAGATCAGTGGCACCATCCTGCTTCCACCCTAAGGTCTCTGCAGATGTGGTTTTATCTCAGCTATGTTGGAACTCTTCCAGGCACTCCAAAACACCTGCTACTTCTCTGACCCTGCCGGGCATGAGTAAATTCTGTAAGATTTCCTCTGGTTTGTATGTCTAGACAGTGGGTTGGTACAACTATACTGACTCTAGTAGTTCTATGCCCTTCTTGGTATGAATACCTCTATAAGTCTTGCTATCTTTCTGAGCTTCACATAGAAAGAATGGTGTAAATGGACTTCTCTTAGGTCATCTTGAATCTAGTGAACTTTTTGCTTTGTGGACTTTCTATCTGCTTTATCCAATCCTGGGTTCAACCTAAGCCAGAAAAGTCTACATGGTCTCCCTTCAAAGACCCAGCATCCTCTAACTTAAAAATAACTTTATTTTCTCTTTTCACTAGTAAGAGAAATTTTCTAGGCTCTCAGTGTCAACCATACATATTCTTTTCTGCCATTTTAGATACTGAACCCAAGTTGAAAAAATAAAAAGCCGTATTTAAACTATTAATTCCTCTGCATTCTACTGTATTATTTAGTTTCTGAGGCATAACTGGACTGGTATAATTTCCTGTGGATGGAGATCATTCAGAAGACACAAGATACTATGGGTATATATGAAAATATCATTCTACCTCATAAATCACTAGGTAAGTATGTTAAATTTCTAAAAGCAGGAGAGTTTTTTACTGTTGTTTTGATTTTTGTTGTTGTTTTTTAGTAAGTTCTGTTAGTAGCTATGGTTTATCTGAGTGTTATCCCAAGGCCCATAAGGTAAAGGCTTGGTCAACAGCCTCTGGTTTTATTAGCAGATGGTGGAGCCTTTAACAGGTAGAGTCTATGAATGCCAATCACAATGTCATGTGTGGGGAGGATGAGGAAATGGCTGAGTGCTGTGTGCATGTGTGCCTCTATCTTCCTGAACTTGATGTATGATTATAATATATCCATTAAAAAAGAGTAGGGCCTCATAAAAGGAAATTATTTCCTTGGCACCATGCCCTTGAAAGAGATATTGGAACCCTGCACTCTTCCTCTTTTCCTCTGATGCACACTCTTCCGTGATATACTGCTTTACCAGGTGCCAAAAGCAATGGCGCCAACTGCCAGGGACTAAAGTCATGAGCCAAAATATATATTTCCTTCTCATAACTTCTTTATCTCAGTCTTGTCACAGTGATAGAAAGTTGAATAACAGATTTAGTGAAAATAACTTGCTTTTTTCATCTTTCCTCTTCCAAATAAACTAAGAATTGTATGTCATTACGACATTTTGCAAAGACTGTTCTGATGCAATTATCAGGACGAGTGTGGTGACTAAGTAGCAAGAAATAATACCTTTGCTTCTGAAGATTAGTGTGTCCACCTAGGCCCTTGTTAAATTCAATCTTTTTGCCTGTGACAAGACAGAAGCCCAGGCTATGCCTCCACATCAAAAAAGAAGGAACAGCAAGTAAATTTCTGCACCAGTCTTCTTACCAATCCATGAAGCAAGATTTATTGCATTTTAAGGCATAACTTGTGTATCTTTTCCCCCAAAAACTGATCTTTTGAATTAATTAAAGTATAAAAGGGAGGATGTAGAGGGGAAGAATAGGAATAAAAATGAAATTTGGTGTTGAGGAAGGGTTAAATGTGTGCATGTATGCCTCTACTAACTTGTACCTCATTAAGATATATGACACACTGCATCAATAAAAAAAGTTAAAAAAAGACATAAAAACATATTCAGCTGGAAAACTCATTGGCTGTGATCAAGATTTATAAATCCTTAAATATATGTCATTCTAAGTCTGTTTGGTTAAAAAATAGTGCATTTAAAATACATTTATTTCTATCAGTGTTAAAATTCAGGTCACTGAAAAAGCTTGAACTAAATACTTTGAATTCTTATTATAATGTTTAGTAAGAATATTAAACACACTTGCAAAGTTATAAAGGTAATTGATATTTGATTAGAACAATTAATTTTCATCCACTTGAATTTAAATTCTATTATATAAAAAGGAAAGTATGGCATAGCCTATAAAATGCTATATAGAAAGTTATTGCTATCTATTTGTCACTACTGTTACAATATGCTAATTCTGTTAATTTAAAAAAAGACAGAAAGATTCCACTTCAACAAATAGTTATTTGTCAAGAATCTGTTGTACCTGATTTGGCTACAGAGCTTAGAGTACTTTCAAAACATGGAAGAACTTGGGAAGGAAGCCAATAGGGGCAGCGACTTTTCAAGCAAGACTTTCTACCAGAACAACAAACAAGAATTCAGTTACCGAAAGGAACATAAATGCCATAGCTGGAATTTTCAAACCAGTCAATGATGCTTAACATTTACAAATTGCTGTGTGTCCAGAAATTCACCTGACCTTTCTCGGGTTATCTATGTAGAAGCAGACAGATTAAAGCAGTGCCTAGCCATCTGTTAGGAAAAATAAATGCTTGTATATTTTTTCATTTCTTTCTTTTCCATTTCTCCTTTACTCCTTCTTCATTAATATCATTCTAAAAGCAAATTTTAAATTGGGGTCAATTGCATAAAATGCAACATGAGAGATGTAAATCAATGATGAAATCAACACAGGATCAAAATGGTGCTAGGAAAACTCAATATCGCTAGGAAAAAGAATGCAATCCTCATTGATAGGTTGATATTTTTTGGCTATGAGCATCTTAGGAGCTCAGGGCAGGGCATGGGGAGCAGAGACAGAGACAGAGAGAGAGGGCTCTGCTCTCACATCATGGAACCCAGATGCAGAGAGAGCAAGGGATGAAGGAACATACATAATCCCCAATACCTCACCCCCAGGGAACCAGGGAACCCTCCTTAGCAACCCAGCCTTACCTTCAACATGGCTGCCTTGACTACATGAAGGTTTGGGGACATTCTAATCCGAACTATAATACTTATTGAGTCAATATGATTATTGTCAGATTCACAATGTCTGCCTGAAAAAAAAGCCAACCAAGTTTTTAGGAGAAACATTTCAAATAGAAGCAGCGTTGAACCCTTTGTCTTCATCTCTCTACATATCAGCAGGACCACTGAGATAGAAATTTCCAGGCTCCTGCTCCCAAAACTAAAAACGAAGTCAATCTAAACTATATCTGATTTTGCTAAGGAATACATTACATCACTAATTTGAAGCACCTGTTGCCTTAATAGAGGGTGGGGCTTCTTTGCTTTTATTTTATTTCATTGAATTTTTTTTTGCCTGACCCATGATTTATACTCCTACAATGAGTCTGTTTTTATATGGTGACCCTGCCTTTGTGGGTGTTAATTGATGAAGTGTATTTCTGTTCAGTTTATTGTCTTCTGTTCCTGCCCTCTTTTATGACCCAAATGTCAGCCCTTTCTTCATCTCACTCCCTTCCCAGCTGCTCTCAATATCCATATAGGGCCAGAGGGCAAGGCTGGTCTGGCTGGTTTGAAACTCTCCCAAGGCAAAGGAGAAGGCAGGGGGCCAGGATAAACTAGACTCCACTGGGCAGCCAACTCACTTCAGAAAGTTGACTTTGCATTGCGTGGTGGATGAACTACTACATCCTGTGGACCATCCCTCATGCTCTTTCCTGTATGCAATGAAGTCCTTAGGTTGAGAGAAGCCTGGAGACACATCAGATTCCCTATTCCTCTCAAACATTTTTTCTCTAAGGGGAATTCCAACCACTACCCTCAACCGGTTGCCTGCCTTACTCCTTCATCTACTTTTTAAGAAACATAAGAGATTTGTGTTTCATACTTTGCATTAGTTTTCTATTGTTGCCATAACAAATCACCACAAGTTTAGCAGCTTATAAAAACATCCATTTATTTAGAAGTCAAACACAGGTCTGACCAGGTTAAAATCAAAGTGTCAGCAGGTAATAAGCCCTTACCAGGGCTTTGGGAATAATGTTTCCCAACTCAGTGAGGTTGTTGGCAGCATCCTACACCTTGCAGTTCTAAGATGGAGGTCACACTTTTTTTAGGCTGTCAGCTAGAGTCCACTTTTAGCTTCTAAAGGCTGGTCTCCAGTTCTAGCCTGTGAGCCCCTCCATCTCAGCCAGAAACTGCACACAGATTTTTCTTATGCTTGCAAGCTCTGATTTTTCTCTCTGGTGCTTCTTTTTCCTGTCTTCTCAGGAGGAAGTTCTCTGCTTTTCAGGATTTATGTAGTTATATTGGGCCCACTTGAATAATCCAAAATAATTTCCCAGTTTAAGGTATATAATTTTACCTGGATCTACAAAATCCTTTTTGCCATGTTAAGTACCATATGCAGGCTTTCTGGATAAGGTATGAAAATCCTTGTGATACCATTATTCAGCCTAACACATTACCCTTAATAGCTTGAAGCCTCTGTATCATTCTCATTTGGAGTTTTTTAAGCTGCCTCAACTCTGTAAATTCTGTAAATCCCTGGCATTCTGTTTGTTGAGCCCCTATCAGACTTAAACCCATCACTCATTCTACAAAGGCATCATTATTTGTCTTGTTTCCCTGTGTTCCCATGAGTAGTCCCACTGTGTGATAGTAGTGTATCACTTATCACTACTGCATCAGTTATATGTTAAAAGTACACTCACCTCTTCTCCCTCCTGTCTCAACCACCAAGATAGCAATTTTTACATTTATTTTTAATGAAGAAGCTAGAAAAAAAAACCTTAATTTTTGCCCAAGTAACTATTATTTTCATATGCAAAAAAAGTGATTATAGCCCAGGACTTTCTGTAAGACACTATTACAAATACTAAACCATATTATTCTAACATTCCTGAATATAACAAAAGTGGCAATAAACAAGAAACCTAAGAATACTGGGATTTCTTCCCAGGCTCTGTTTGTTCATAAAAGTCACCAAATATCTTGTGTGGTGTATTTATCTAGGCCAAATGATAATCTGATGAAGAGTGAGTAATGAGTACTGAATGGTTCGAGTCTATGCAAATAAACATCAAAATAGTGTATCAAAATTTATGAGATATTCATGAATATGTCATTTCTTCTAGGTAGTTCTTTATGTTGACTCCTAATGTGTGTGTGTGTGTGTGTGTGTGTGTGTGATTTTCTGTAGGGATACTGAAGGAAGCTCATGACAGATGAGAAAAGCCAACAGTTAGAAGATTTCCCACAATGGCTCCCATGGCTGCTTCTCAGGTCCCTCAGTGTGGGAGGAGACTGAATGCCTAATGACTAATGAATAGAACACAGAACACCTGATGAGAGTTTTCATAGCTAGGCCATAAAGAGACTGCAGCTTCTGTCTCTGGTGTGCTCTTGTTTTCCCTGGGTGTGCTCTCTCTGTACTTCCCCGATGGCTCCTGCTGGAGGAAGCCAACTGCCATTTTGTGAGGCATCCTTGTGAAGAGGTCCAGGTAAGTCTGGAATCAAATCTTGTTTCATTCAATCTAACTTTAGTCGACTGTAGACTTGGCCAACCACTTGACTGAATCCTCATGAGAGACCCTGAAGGAACCAGCTAAGCCATGTTTATATCCATGACCTACAGAAACTGTTAAATAATAAATGTTTACTGTTTCAATCTGCTAAGTTTTGGAGTAATTTTTTTGGCATAGCAATTGATAATATGTTACTAATTAGTGTGTATATACATACATATACTCACAGTTCTCAAAACCATCAATTTATAGACTATTCCTAACAGTTTTTACATCCAAAGAAGTCTGGTTAAACAGTCTGAATAAAAGAAAAAAGCAATTATTATATTTTATCTGTATAAAAAGATAAGACAATTTGAATGTGGTAGACTCCATAACAAATCAACTTGTTTGACCTACTCATACATGGCATCATTGTTTTCTACTATGAACTCCAGGCTCTATAACAAGTTTTTTTTTTTAATCTGTCATGGACAAAGATTATTTAGGAGACTTAAGTATTATCCTTAAGTCCACTCTAAACTAGCTGTGTATCTTTGCCTAGATTGTTTAATGCTTCTACAGTTATGAAGTCCAGTAAGTTGTACTTTTTTGAAAATGGGCACTATAAATTCCTGGTTTCTTTTAGATGAGTATTATATCAAAACATCACAGGCATTAAAAGAACTAAGCATCAAATATTATTCATAGCAACGAGGAATTAAAAAACCAAAGCCAGAATAAGAAATCATGACACATGATTAAAATGTTTTTTACTACAGTTTTCTTAGAGTTGGAATCAAGCCTACAGATTAGTAAGAAGTATTTTGAGTCTCATAGAAAAATGGACTGAAATAATAAAGAAAAAATTATAGGCTGTCATAGTGGCCCATGCCTGTAATCCCAGTACTTGGGAGGCTGAGAGAGGAAGATTTTAAATCCAGACTCAGCAACTTAGCAACACCCTCAGCAACCTAGAAAGAACCTGTTTCAAAATAAAATGGCTGGGGGTGTAGCTCAAAGGTAGAATGTCTCTGGCTTCCATCCCCAGTACCAGAGGGGGGAAAAATTGCAATTTACAGGAATGGAAATTTGAAACCTAAGAAATATAAAAATGATAAAACTTTATTAATATTTAAAGGAATGTTAACCAAGAAAATGTATTTAAGAGGCATCCTATCACATTGGTAATGATAAAGAATAATACCAAACACTGGTGAGGCTGTAGCAGCATTATACTAATTGGTTTCTAGTAGCAAGGAATTTCTACCTAGCAACATGTGGCAAATACCATTTAAAGCTGAAAATTTTGATTCCTAAAGCCCCTTCTAGAAATACTCTCTAGTGAAATCATCTGAGATCGTATCAAATATTTATGTACATAGATATAACAAGAGTGTAATAAGAGTATAAGAAAAATAAGAGGAATAAAGGAGTCATGTTAATATTCATCCATGGAGTGTTCTAATAAAACATGATAAAACCAGACCATGGAGCATGACCGTCTTGGTTTGGATCTGGACTGTCTCCCAAAAGCTCATGCATTGAGGGGGCGGTCACTAGCGCAGCAGTGCTCAGACGTGGGGCTCTTTGGAAGTAACTGGATCATGAGGCTCTGACCTCATCAGTGGGTTAATCTCCAGTGGATTTTCCATTTGAATGGACTCTGGGGAGGCGGTGAAACTGTCACAGAGGAGACCTAGGTCCTTGGGGAACATGCCCTTGGGACTACACGTTGTCCCAGGTACCTCTTTCTCTCCTTCCTAGCCGCCAAGAGGTGAGCAACTCCCCTCCTCCACACTCTCCCATCTATGATGTTCTGCCTCACCACTGGCCATAGCACTGGAGGCAGCTGACCCTGGACTGAAATCTCTGAAACCCTGAGCCAAAATAAGTCTTTCCTTATATTGCTCTTCATAGATATTTTGTTACAGAAATGAAAAACTGACTAACATAATTATGGAGATATTAGAATGATATTTATAAAGATTATCTAATAGAAATAGTAACAACATATTTTAGAAGACTATTATGTTTTTAAAGTTTTAAATTTTTAGTTGACACATAAAAGTTGTCGGAGTACCATGTGATGTTTTGATGTATATCAATGTGATGATTTGATACACATATATGTATATATACATTTATTTATGATGAAAACATTCACAATCTTTTCTTCCAGCTTTTTGAAATATATAGTGCCTTACTGCTATCTATACTCACCCTACATGCAATTGCACACCAGGATTTCTTCCTCCTTACTGTAACTTGGAAACCACTGATCAGCCTCTCCCTATCCTAGACTTCTCTCTATTCTCTCTAGTCTCTGGAAGCCACCAGTCTCTTCTTTTCTACAAGACCAACTATTTTTTAGATTTATGCATATGAGTAAGATAATGTGGTGCCTAATATATTAATTCTGTGCCTAATTTATTTTAATTAACATAACTATCTCTAGCTTAATCATGATGTGACAAATGACAGCACTTTATTCTTTTTTATGGATGAATAGTATTCTATTGTATATAGGTACCACATTGTTTCAATCCATACACCAGTTGAGGGACACTTAGGTTGTTTCCATTTCTTGGCTACTGTGAATAGTACAGAATTAAACATGGGAGTGCAGATGTTTCTTGGACATACTGATATCATTTCCTCTAGATATATGCCCACTAGTGGGATTGCTAGATCATATGATAGCTCTAATTTTAATATTTTGAGGAACCTCCATACTGTTTTCCATAATGGTTGTACCAATTTACATCCCACCAACAGTGTGCAAGCGTACCCTTTTCGTCACATCTTTACCAGAGTTTGTTATCTTTAATCATGGTAAAAGCCTTTCTTGCTGGAGTTTGGTGATACCTCATTGTGGTTTTGATTTGTATTTCTCTAAAAGTTAGTGATGTTGAGCATTCTCTCACATACTTGTTGGTCTTTTTTTGAGAAATGTCTATTTAGGTCTAGCACTATCTTAAAATCATGTTATTATTTTTCTGTTGAATTCTTTGAGTTCCTTGTGTATTCTGGATACTCTCTGTCATATATATTTTTATCTCCCCTATTAATTTATTATTTTATTCTATTTGCAGATATACTACAATTTTTAAAAAATTAGTATAGTGAAAAATATTTCCCTCTCTACAGGTGTTCCATTCACTCTATAAATTGTTTACTTTGGCATGTAGAAACTTAATTTTGCTGCAATCCCATTTGTCTATTTTTGCCTTTATTATCTGTGCTTTCAGGGTATTATAAAAAAAAACTTGCCTATTCCAATGTCCTGTAGCATTTCCCCCTATTTGTTTTCTAGCAGTTTTATAATTTCATTTTATACATTTGAGTCTTTGATCCATTTTGAATTTATTTTTATAACTGGGGTCTAGTTTTATTATTCATGCAGCTATTCAGTTTTACCAGTATTATTTATTACTATTTATTTAAAAGACTATCTTTTCTCCATTGCATGTTTGTGTGTGTGCATGTGTGTATACGTGTGTGTGTGTGTGTGTGTGCGTGTGTATGTATATGTGTGTTTTGCTGGGATCAAACCCAGGGCCTTGAACATTGGAGGCAATACTCCTCTGAGGAGCTATATACCCAGCCTTTCACCAGGTATTTTTAGCACCTCTGTCAAAAATCAGTAGCTGAGCCTGGGAATGAGCTCAGTGGTGAAGTGCTTGCTTTGCATGGGCAAGGCCCTGGGTTCAACCCCCAGCCTGAGAGGAAAAAAGTCTGTTGGCAGACTGTATAAACTTGAATTTATTTCTAAGATTTCTATTCTATTCCATTCTTCTATGTCTCTGTCTTTATACCATTATTAAGAGTATTACATTTTAAAGATACATAATAGAAATCATAACAAAGTAAAAAAGTTATGGTTTATTTAATGTTAAATAAAACAATAGTATGTAATATTAAATAACAGCCTTTTATACATAAGAGACTAGAAAGTTACTATCTCTATTTTTTCAGATTGCATAGGTAACATGATATAAATATAAAAATTTAATTCCTGTGAGTCCACCAATAATGTTTAAGTAAATTAACATATGTACATTTTTCTTCTCTCTCCACTGGTTCTTTAAGCAGAAGTTTTTACTAAACGCAAGTTCTCAGTGAATTTTCAAAAGTTCATCATTTATTTTGATTTTACATACATTTTTAATTTCTCTACCATTAGTACAAAAGTCAAGATATAACATTTAGATAATATCTACATATGTAAAGCTTTCACATAACTTCCTTAGATAAAATTTTTCACTATACTAGTTTTAAGATTCTGCAGTATATCTGCAAATAGAATTAATAATTTAATGAGGAAGATAACAATAAAACATAAATATACTCTTTAATTTTTATAGGAAAAACATTGGAAATGACAAAATGATTTGACTGTAAAGTATCTGTAAATATTTCAGTGAGTTATGGCCTTTGGAAAGGTTATAAAGATCTGTGGATTATTTCTTTTGAGATGTGCTTAAAATTGATTCATTTGACCAGGCATGGTGGGACACGCTTGTAATCCCAGCATTTGGGAGGCTGAGACCAGGGGATACAGTTTCGCAGCCAGCCTCAGCTACCTAGTGAGGCACTCCACAACTTAGTGAGAACCTGTTTCAAAATAAAGAATAAAAAATAGGGCTGGCCGTGTAGCTCAGAGGTAGAATACCCCTGAGTTCAATCCCCAGTACCACAAAAAAAAAAAAAAAAAAAATGGATTCATTTGTGAATTGTTGGGTAAAATGGCCTAGAAATTTTATTGCTACCCACATCATTTTTGTCTCAGTGATAAATCGTAACCTTGCCACCCCAAAAATGTCTTACTTTGAAACTCAGATGTCCAGTTCAGTAGACGTGAAGTCTTGAGCCACTGAACAAGGGACAGATTGAAAGAACCAAGAATAGGATCTTCTCATCCTCTTCAGAAGGACAGGATCACTTCATTAACCCTGGTGAATGTTATTAGATATTCAAAAGCACATAGAACTCACCCACCCATGACACAGACGGCAGTCAGGCAGGCCTGCCACCCACCCATGACACAGAAAGTAGCTGAGAAACTTCCCAGAGTGGGTCTGTCAGCTGAGGCTGCCTGAAAATAGCCAGGCAGCCTTGTTCAACCTCCTGTGACCCCAAGAAGTAGCCAGGCAGCCTGTTATGAGAAACTCAACCTGCTAAGACCCTGAGAAGCAGAACAGTGGCCCTGTCCATTCACCTGTGACTGTAGAAACAGTCCAGCCACTTTCCCTTCCTAAGTGTTTTGGCCTACCGAGGCCCAAAGAAGCAGATGGGTTGCCCCTCTCAGCCACCCTTGATCTTGGGAAGCAAGTGAGCAGCCTCCTTTGAGGAGTCCAGCCCCCAAAGCCCTTCAAAGTCACATGCAGAGAGCCCTTGGATCCTGATGGGTACTACATCTGAGTACAAAGGAATGGCTTTGCCCCTGCATGATCTCAGATGCTTACTAGCATCACATTTCTCTAGTGGGCATGCATTGTCCTACTCCCTACGCCTACTGGAGTGGTTATACCCCACACAGACCTCCAAACTGAACAAACACCATGCCTCTGGTACATACCGCTATACCTTGTCTTCACAGGCCTACCAGAGTGAGTGCCCTGGTCTCCATGCCACCTATGCAAACAGATAGACACCTCATATTCTGGGTACAACCATGGCTGGGTACAACCGCTGGCAGATCCAACCCACATAAGAAGCTCACATTATAGCAGGTGGTGAATACCACAAACCTACAGCCTAGGCCATCCTGATACCTGCAGACATTGCTGAAATAGATTATAACTAAAGAGGATATACAAACATGATCATAAAGTGCCACCTGGGGGGAAAAAAAGCTAATGTAGCCTACCCAAATGACACCCTAGTATGTACTAACGAAGAAAGTATTTTACTATGATAACAGCCCCATAAAATTTGTAGAGGCAACTGATCTACCAGATGAACAAATATCAATGTAGGGACATAAGAAGCATGAAAATGCAAGGTAATATGATGCCTCTAAAGGAATAAGCAACTCTTTAGGGACAGGCCCCAAAGAAAAGGAAATTGATGAACTTTTCTGAAAATAAATTCAAAATAGCAATTTTAAGGAAACTCAATGAGAAACAATAAAACACACAGAAATTAAACAACCTTGTCTTGAACAACAAATGAGTCAATGAAGAAGTTAAAAGAATAGAAAATAACTCATCTTTATATTTCAAACACATAGCCTATTGCATCCTGCTAATGATATCTCAGTAAATGCTTATTAACAGATTAATATTAGAGGTCTGTTCTTGGAGATTGTTTGGCAAGGTTTTGATATAAATACTTGAATTATTTTATCAATATTGTCATCACTAATGTTTTCAATAAAACATATAATGCTTTAGCCTATATAATATTCATTAAGTTTGGGTTAGGATCATGGGATGTCAAGATGTCAAGGTCTTAAAAGAAATTCAAACTTTCCAATATGATACCATTACTCAGAATGGTTACTCAAATTTAGAATTAAATTAATTTTAAAATTCAGTTCTTTAGTCATACATTTCACATGCTCAATAGCCCCATGTAACTTTTGGACAGCAAAGAATATAGAACATTTCTCATGTCAAGAAGTTCTATTGAACAGAATTCTCATGGGATAGAACTTGACAGGAACTCCCAACCTCCCACAACTACAATTTGAGTTCTAAAGTATGTCTGGTCATTGATGTTCTCAACCCTCAAATAAACTTTTTTTCCATAAGGTGTCCAGTGAGCTTGAACATAGGTCTCCCAGTTTTTCCTACTGCCAATCTTCCTCTGGAACCTGAGATGGTGCAGAGATGAGATCACATACCTTTACCTCTTTGCATGAGGAATGGTTACTATTTCTTCTGGTAAGTGTCTTTCAGTGTATTCAGAGAACTGGGAGCAAAATACCTAGTACAATTCTTCTAATTTATATTCAATGACAGGTAAAGGGAGAAGATATTGGTTCAATAAAATCAATAGATATTGGCTCTAAAGAACTCCTAAGTTATGTTATCAACTCTGAACATACTCTGTTTGATAGCATGTTCTTCTGTGACTCAGGTTCTCTAGTGCTATTCATTCTTGTGATAAATGTGGTATTATTGTTTAAACTATGTGAAATTTGGGTTTTGTTTACTAGCCTTAGATCTTAAAGGAAACAGTGCCATACTTTTCCTTGACTTTGTTGGGTATATGTTGCCTTTTAGGTTGTTTTGTTTAAATTCAGATGACCTCTATCTTAACCTTTAGAGTCCTAAATTGACTGTTTCAAGACAGGAAATGCCAGACCATTTTCCTTTCAGTGCTGTAAGTTTGCAAAGCCACATGGTGCTTGTCAACCAGAGGCCAAGACATGTTCCCTCTTAGTCGGGTAAATTAGTAATGATGACAGTGAGTACTATGACAAAGTGGCATGTAGATGTTGCCTGTCCTTTGTTGAAAACATTTTTTCTTTTTTTTTTAACTACTGCACCCCAAAACTATAAAATATCCAGAAGATTTTTGGTAAGTTCTGGAGCCCAGCCGTGATGGGTGAAACCTCATATATAAATATAAGTGAATCATCCTGTGGTTTGTATTCATGTGTTCCCAAACAACTTTGTGTTTATGTTGCTTTAAGCAACTCTACATTTAGATCTATTATCAAGAGAAAGACAGCATTTAATTGGAGAAGGAAACTTTATTGTTGCTAGTCAACTAATATTTTTGGTTTTAGAAAATTATGATCACTCTGCTTCCTCCGTTTAGTTTTGTTTTGTTGTGTGTGTTCCACAGCTTCAGAAATGCCAAGGCAGAAAAGTGGATCTGGCATGTGAAGTTAAATTATTGTGGACTGAATGTTTGTTTCTCCCTAAAATTCCATACAAAAGCACATACGCCCACCTTCAGCAGGGACTTCTGCATGGCAACGGCCGTGCTTCCCAGTGCACCCTTCACTGTGATTTTACTTGCATTTTTATGATTTCGACTAATACTGATCATTTTTCGTTGCTAATTTGCCATTCTTCTATCTGTCTACATCTTCTTCCTGCTTCTGCATTGAATTGTCTGTTTTCTTGTTGAGTCTAAGTATTTTTTATGTATTCTGAATTTAAGAATTTTGTCAGGTATGTGAGTGGCAAATATTTTCTCCTGGTCTATAGGGTTTTTAATTCTCTTAACATTACATTTTGTTGAGAAAACATATTTTATTTATGTAAAGTTCAATTTATTTTTTCTTTTATAGGTTTTGCTTTTGGTATCCTATTTCTCAAATGTTTGCCTAGCCCAGGCCATTGGGCATTTTCTAGTCCGTGGTAATTAGGATAATGTTTGCAGTTGGGTTTATATAGACTTCACTTAACTATAGCCATGAAGCCAGCATGTTGCACAGAATTTGTGCAGCCAGTGAGCAGTCTTCCTTAAGAGATCATGTATCTTGTCAGGCTTTTCCAGTTTTGTTAAAAAGAATCAATGAATCTTATTTTTTTTACAGAGGCCATGAGCTTTTACTTGTGGAGTGAAAGCAAAGGCAAAGACTTTCTGTACTCTTTGGATTTTTATCTACATGACTGTGGCCACCAGCCTCCAATGAAGGTTCTGATGATTTGTATATACTGATATTTGCATGCTTATTTAGTTTCTTCCTGTATTGAAGTTTCAGTTTTGTTTGTTTTAATTACTAGGGATTGAACTCAAGAGCATCCTACCTCTGAACTATGCCCCCAACCCTATTTTATTTTTTATTTTGAAACAAGGTCTCACTAAGTTGCTGAGGGCCTTGCTAAATTGGTGAGGTTAACCTCAAATCTATGATTCTCCTGTCTCAGCCTTCCAACTCCTGGGATTACAAGCATGCATCATTACACCCAGGTTGCAACTTCTTTTTTGGATGTGTAGCCTTTTGTTCTTTGATCTATTGCTCTTGGGGAGCTATGTTTTGAAGAGTCCCATGTAGTAAGGAACTAAAGCCCCCTGCCAACACCACCCCGTGTCATCTTGGATGAACCTTCTCCTCCTGTTATGCCTTCAGATGATACTATAGCTCTACTGACAATCTAACTGCAACACCATGAGGACCTTGGATCCAGTACCACTCAGCAAAGCTGCTCCCAGATTCTTTTTTTTTTTTTTTTTTTTTTTTTTTTGCAGTACTGGGGATTGAACTCAGGGGCATTTTACCTCTGAGCTACACCCCCAGCCCTATTTTTTATTCTTTATTTTGAAACAGGGTCTCACTAAGTTGCAGAGTGCCTCACTAGGTAGCTGAGACTGGCCAAGAACCTGGATCCTCTGGTCTCAGCCTCCCAAATGCTGGGATTACAAGTGTGCACCCCCACACCCAGCTGCTCCCAGATTCTTGACTAACAAAAACTACAAGATGATAAGTTTGGGGGGTGGTAATTTATTGTGCAATAATATGTAACTAATTCAATAGTATTCCATCACACCTACCACTTTGCAAAGCTACTGCCAGATTCTCAACCCTCAAAAATTACAAAATGATAAATTTTGGTGTTTGTGTGTGTGTGTGTGTGTGTGTGTGTGTGTGTGTGTGTAACTCAATAGTACACCATCACACACATACTCAAGCAAGAGGTCCTGACCCTGCCATGTTGTTTCACTTCAGTGAACTCTGCTCAGGGCTAATGCCACTTGGCTATTTACGGTTTGGTATGTTCCATCAATTTGGGCTCCTCATCATCACTATTAGAGATGTATATATTCTACTTTTAACTACTCACCGTTCTGTATTGATGAAAGGATATAATGCTGTTTGCTTATCTGCTTTTATTTTTTTTTCCCTTCATTCTTACCATACTTTACACATCTATTCTAACATCTGTGGCAAATTATAGATGGTCACAAATTCTTTGAAACTTCTCCTATTTAGATGTGGTGTCTATTTCCCCTCCTCTTGAATCTGGGTCTGATTAGAACTGTTTTGACCAATAGAATGTGGAACTGACACTATGCCAGTCCTGGGCCCAACTTTTAAAAAACACTTGCAGCTTCCCTGTGTTCTCTTGATCCCTACGCAGACATAAAAAAAAATCCCAACTGCCCTCCCAGAGAGAATATATAGAGAGGCCTTGAAGCCATATGGAGAAAGGGAGACCCAGCAGAGCACAGTCTTCTAGACATTCCAGACAAATACTGGGTATGACTGAGTCTGCTGCTGACCCTCCTGACCAGCCTAGTCACTCCTATTAATGCCACAGGGTACAGTGGAATTCATAACCCACAAATGTACAATGCAACACAATTGCTGTGGCTTAAGTCACTAGTTCTTGTAGTATATAGAAATACATATTATTAAATATGATTATATTGTTATGATTATACATTTTATAAAAATTCATAACCAGCATATCATTTATCAGTTTTATGTATCTTAGTGTATATTATCCCTTCAGTATTTTGTATAAATTCTAATGACTTATAAGTTCTAATAATTTTAGATTTCATTTCTCTCATTCATTACTTTTTAAATTTTTTCCATATTTTCATGTTCTTAATCTTTTTACATGATTTCAGCATCACCTATTTTCATTTTAAATAGGTTATACCTATCACAATTTTCCCTTTTAATTTAAGCTATGTTACTTTTAATTGTTTATACTTTTATTGGTGCATTGTTGTCTCACATCATAATGTAGCTCACAGAAATAGTAACATGCATGCACACAGCACTTGGTGGGCTTTCTCCTGGCTCCCTCCCCATTCCCTCTCCTTCCCCATACAGAGTATTGAGATTGTCATTGGTATTCTCACATATGTGCAAAATGTCGATGGAAGTGCTTCCTTCACTGATTCTCCCTCTCCACCTTCCCCTCCTCTAGACCACCTCCCTGGCTCCACTGAAGTTTTTCCTCCACTTTCTGAAGTCCCTTTGGTATCCCAATTACTCCCTAGCTTCCACATATGAGAGAAAACATATGACCCTTTACTTTCCATGACTGGTTAATCTCACTTAACATAAAGTTCTCCAGGTCCATCCATTTTGCATGCAAATGATGTCACTTTGTTCCTCTTTATTGCTGAGTATAATTCCATTGTGTGGATATCCCATAATTTTGTAACCCATTCATCTGCTGATGGGCTCCATAATTTGGATATTGTAAGTTATGCTTTATAAACATAGATATGCATATATTACTATGATTTTCTGATTTCAGTCACTTTGGAAAGATATCCAGGAGTAGTATAGCTGGATCATATGGTGGATCAATTCCCAGTGTTCTGAGGAATCTCCACACTGATATCCAAAGCAGTTGCACTGATTTGCAATTCCACTAACAGTGTAGAAGAGATCCTATTTCCCCATATTCTTGCCAGTATTTACTGTTGTTTGATTTCTTGATGATTGTCATTCTAATCAGGATTAGATGGAATCTCAGTAGTTTTGATTTGCACCTTCCTGATTTCTAATGATATTGAACATTTTTTTCACCTATTTATTGGTCATGTAGAAGACCTAAACTGACCAATAGCAAGAAAAGAGATAGAAACAGCAATAAAAGCTTCCATCAAAGAATCCAGATGGATTTCCAGCTCAATTCTATAAAACCTTTACAGAAGAATTAAAGCCAATACTTCACAAGGTATTTTGTAAAAACAAGAGATGAAATCATTCCAGACTCTTTCTATGAGGCAAAAATTGCCTTAATACCAAAACCAAATAAAGATCCTCAAGAAAAGAAAATAACAGACCAATGTCATTAATGAACATAGATGCAAAAATTCTAAACACAATACTAGTAATATATATGTATATGCAAAACCAAATCAAGAAAAATTGTACACAATGACCAAATTGGTTTCATCCCAGGGATGCAAGATTGATTTAGCATATGCAAATAAATACTTGTTATTCACCACATAAATAGAACTAAGGACAAAAATCATATGATCATCTCAATAGATGTTGAAAAAGAACTTGACTAAATACAGCATCCACTCATGTTAAAAACACTGCAGAAAATGAGAAATAAGCAAGTTACCTCAACATCATTAAGGCAATATACAATAATGCCAAATCCAACATCATATTGAATAGGGAAAAACTGCAGGAATTACCTTTAAAATCAGGAACAAGACAAGAATGCCCACTATAACAATTCCTTTTCAATATAAACCTCAAGACTCTTGTCAGAGCAATAAAGTAAGAAAAGGATATCAAATGACTTGAAATAGGAAAAGAACAATGGAAATTATCTCTATTTGCAGATGATTTGATTTTATATTTAGAAGACCCATAAAAAACTCAACTAAAAGACTTCTAGCACTGATTAACAAATTCAGTAACGTAGCAGGATGGGAAATCAATCTAAAAAACCAGTAGTTTTTCTATATGTCAACCATAAATCCACTGAGAAAGAAATCCAGAAAATAATTCCATTCACAAAAGCCTCAAAAACAATAAAATACCTTGGAATAAATGTAACCAAGAAGGTAAAAGACCTCTATAATGAAAATTATAAAACACTAAAGAAAGAAATAAAAAATCTTAGAAGGTATAAAAGTTAAAAAATAAAATGAAGATCTTAGAAGGTATGTTTTCTTGCTCTTGGATAGGCAGAATAAATATTATCAAAATAGCCATTCTACCAAAAGTGATCTAGAGTCAGTACAATACCTATCGGAATACCAATATCATTCATCATAGACCCAGAAAAATCATTCCTAAATTTCATATGGAGACTCAGAGTACACAAAGAATTCCTCAGCAATAAGAACCATGCAAGAGGTATCACAATTCCTGACTTCAAATTATTTTACATAGATATAGTAATAAAAACGGTATGGTATGGCACAAAAACAGACACATAGACCAATGGAACAGAATAGATGATACAGAAACAAGTCCATACACTTATAGGCAATTAATTTTTGACAAGTATGCCAAATACAAATGTTGGAGAAAAGATAGCCTTTTCAATAAATGGTGTTGGGAAAACTGGTTATTTATTTGTAGAAAAATGAAATTAAATCCCTACCTTTCACCCTGCACAAGAGTCTATTCTAGATGGATAAATACCTGGAAATTAGACAAGAGACTTTGAAGTTACTAGAAGAGGGCATGGGTCCAACATTCCAACATAAAGGAACAGGTAGAAACTTCCTCAACAAGACCCCCAAAGCTCAGGAAATTAAAACAAGAATTAATAAATTGGATGCAATTAAACTAAAAATCTTCTGCTGATCAAAAGAAACCATCAAGAGTCTAAAGTGAGAGCCTACAGAATGAGAGATCTTTGCCAGCTGTCCCTCCAATAGAAGACTAATATCTAGAACATACAAAGTACTTAAAAGACTCAGCACTAAAATAATAATAATGATAATAATAATAATAATGATAATAATAATAATAACGACCCAATCAAGAAATGGGTAATCGAACTAAATAGATACTATACTTTTAATCTTTAAAAATGTTAATATCACTCAGTGGTTAAAATGAGAGAGCCGAATAGTATTTGAGGCAAAGAAGAAAATCTACCATTTTCATCTATGTTATATAGTTTAAATCTTTCAAAGAAATGCATTTGGATAGTGTTTTATACTTGAAAGGGTGGAGACAAAAGGCCAAGAAGCTAATCCTACATGTTCTTAAATTTTTAATGTTTTAATTTCTAAATTTATATTTTAGTTTTATTATCAAGTTGCCATTCTACCCTTTTGGACAACTTACAGCATCTGCATTCCACTCTTTTATCAGAATATGTCTATTCAACATATATATAATATATATTAACATATATATCAGAGTATATATATATATGTATATATATATATATATATATATGTAGTAATAGGTAACTAATTCAATCATACACCATCACACATGCACACACACACTATATATAGATAGATAGATAGATAGATAGATAGATAGATAGATAGATAGATAGATAGATATAGATGATAGATAGATAGGTAGGTAGGTAGATAGATAGATAGATAGATAGATAGATAGATAGATAGATAGATAGATAGATCGATCGATCTCAAACATCAAACTCTGGTGTACAACTGTTGTGAAAACCCAATTGTGCTGAATAATAATCACAAAACTTCTCCGAAGGACCTGTAATTCATTATTTTCTGTCTTAGAAGTCTAAATGTTACCCATGAATGGGAAATAGCTTATATGAAGTTACTTAAAAGCATCACTTTTAAGAAAGCTTATAATTAGGTCCTGTACCATCCCAAGTCCTCTATGGTGACTCTTGGGCATTTGTGCCATTATCATTGGATAGTTTAATGAATCGCCTCATGGTTCTTTGCTATGGCACAGTTATGAACTTTAGTGGCTGTTACTAGCAGCATCAAATGTTCATCTCTAAAAATTAAAAGTAGGGCACAAGTTGCATGTTTAATTCTAGAAATTTTATAGAATATGTTCATAATAATGGCCACAGTTAACAGTGAGTGCCTTGTTTACCTTTAAGTACTTACTGTTCATGTGTCATGCATGATGACAGAAGGCACAGAACTGTGTACTGAAGTGGGGACTTAAACTGCAATGTTTGGCAGAGTTGCCTCCTACCTATACATCCAAAAGTATAATCTGTTTTCATGTAGAATTTATGCACTAAAAATTTTCAGTCCATTAAACAACCTTCCTCTGACTCAGCCTCTTTAGATACTCTTGTGCTATGCAGTGGTGGTCATTTATCAATGTTCTGCATTGAGGACACACACACACAAAAAAAATAGGATGTGTGTAGGACAATGATTCATGCCAATCAGATGCCCATTTGTTCTTGTGTTTTTTAACGACCCTTTACTTCATAGTGTTATAAATGTTCCTTAAAACTGATAAAAGTCTAATTCTTTTCAGAAATAAATAAATAAATTGATTTATGAATAAATCCAACTTATTAAAGAACTATATGTTCTGGAATGATGCTAATATGAGCTTTGGTGCTGTTTCATTAAAGGGTATTTTAATGTGAAAAGACATTATTGTAGTTATTGATTGTTGCTGAGTAATGAATTTCCATCAAATATCAGGTTAAAGTAATGTATATTTACTAGCTCAAAGTTTCTGTGGGTCAGCAGTCTGAGTATGGCTCAACTGGGTCCTCTGCATGAATCTTCACAAGGGTATAATGAAGGTGTTGGTCTGGGCTGAGATCTTGTTTGAAGATGACGCTAGCTGGGGAAGGATCTGCTTCCCAGCTCCTGTGGCTGTTGACAACAAGAAATTTCTTGTTTTCCATTTGCTAGATGTCACTGCAGTTCCTTGCCATGTGAATCTATCCACAGGGTAGCTCACAACATGATGGTTTGCTTCATCAATGCCATAAGGAGAGAGTCTTCTACAAAGAAGGAAGAAATAAGAATCTAATGTAATTTATTCAGGGAAGTGACACCCCATCCCCATAGCCATGACCTATTGGTTAGTAGCATGTCAGAGATCCTGATCACACCTAAAGTATGATTTTATAAGGACACATAATCAGGAGGCAAGAATCACTGAGATCCATCTGGAAATCTGTTTCATCTACTCACTTGTATACCCGCAAATCTCTGTTGCAGTGGTTGTAGGTATATAGTTGATCTTTTACTAACACCAAATCCCTTTTATGAAAACACACAGGGAGAGGTTCTGTCTCAGCCCTTAGTGCTGTTTTTGAGCCACTGGAATAATTTATTATTTTCCTTGACAGTTGGAAATTTAGGCTCAAATTTGCAGGATGTTTTGATGACATAAAGACAAGCTTGTAGCACACATTTATAAGCACTGTTAAAGCTACATTTAACCTCATCTGACTGCCCCACACTCTACTTTCCTTCACTCTGATTTTTACTTTGGTTATCTTTCCACCAAAGATGTATTTCTTTTAGCCTTCTCAATTGCTTTTAGATACTTTAGGTAGGGGTAAATGTATAAACAGTCAAATGAATTTGAAAGAACAAATATTCACCATGTCTGTAGACCATCTATTTCATCAAGTTCAAAGTTTACTCAATTCAACTTGGAAAATTTTGTAAATTTAATATAGGTGATAAAGATTTCCCTTGCTAGTAATAATTTGGTTTATATTGTTTCCTTTTTTCCTTGTGTCTTTATCTTCTGACAGACATGTTCCATCATGACTTCATAAAATAAACTAGTTCACTTATCTATATCTATGCATGAAGGTAAAGAATGTAAAAAATAAATATATTTTTCTGTATATTCTCAATCAGTAGGAGAGATTTTGTATTAAAGAGTTAAAATAAAAATTGGTGGATAAGGAAAAAATGTAACAAAATATATATTGTTTCAAAAGTAACTATATGCATATATATAAATATATGTTGGATATCTACATATTTTATTGCAATTTAAGTTGGGCCACCCAGAACCATCCAAATATTTCATTTTTCTACAGCATAGATCACTGTAGGAGTCTTAAATATTTTAATGAAAAAGTTATCCTTAGAAAATTAATATATAGCCAAGCATGGTAGTGCATGTTTGTAATTCCAGTATTTGGGAGGCTGAGACAGAAGGATTGCAGGTTCAAAACTAGCCTTAGCAACTTAGTGAGGCCATCAGCAACCTAGTGAAATCCTGTTTCCAAATAATAAATAAAATTGGTATGGGGCTGTAGCCTGGAGGTAGAATGCTTCTGGGTTCAATCCCCAGTAAAACAATAAAAAAAGAAATACATACACACACACACACACACCAAAAACTTTCTGAAATTCCAGTATCTCTAATCAATTAAAAAACATCTGACTAATCTGATCGTCATAAGACAATAATAACAAATTAATACACAAATTCAAGTCAGTACGTCTATTAGAATATATCCTGTTAAAGACAGAATAAAGGCTATTACAAAAATTAACTTATTATTTTTATCAAATCTGAGTTTGGCACTCTTTTGAATACTGCTTCGAAGGCATAGAAAAAATATGTCAAGTCTTCAGATCAAAGGCTGGAAAGGGAATCAAGGGTGATGTCTGTGGAAAAGGATTGGTGATGCCTGGAATCAAGGGTCATCTGATATGCTCTGTTGAGGAGGAACAGTGAATTCAGTCTTGCCACTGACATAAAAACAGCAAAACACAGCCTGGCCTTCTGCGCCCTTTGAGACGAGGAGGAGGGACATTTATCTTTAAGTGTATCACCCAAGATTTGTTCACCTGAAAGTCTCAGTGCATCTTAAAATATGAATGCTTCCAGGGGACTGACCTTTATAAAATTTCTATTCAGAAAACAAGATGTTCAAAGTTTGCAAGCCTCCTCCAAAGGAAGTAAAATAAGTCAGCATTTGAGATATAAAAAGCACACAAGACTCCACTCCAAAACATTGAGATTAATGATTTTCCCTGACTTCCTACAGTAGGATAAAAACAGCTGGACTAGTGTTTGATTTTGAACTTCTTCTAAAGAAAACATGTAGATTTCCTTGGGACATTATCCTCTTAATTTTCAAAAACTTTGACTAAGACAGAGACCCAGAAATGGTAACTGAAATGGACCCAGTTCAGTGTTGTCATCAATTTCCTACCTCTGGGTCCTCTGTTTTCTCCTCTGAAGCTGATGGCATTTACTTCTCTGTTAACATCAGCAACATTCACCAGTGCACTTGTCTGTGGTAAGAGTAAACTAGGTTTCCTTGAGTTGTTTGTCTCCCCATTTGGAGACACTGGGATACATCCTTGTAATTATGATTAATTCATCCACATACAAAGAACTCTGGCCTGGAAATCGCAAAACTTCTCCATCAGTCCCACCTTTTCCAATAGCCTGGACAAGTTTCTTGCCCTCAATCGGCTTCAGCTTTTCAATGTCATTGTAAGGAGACTGCAGTAAATCTGAAGGTTTTTAACAAAGGCTGAATGGCTTGAAAAGTGATGAAGAGAGTTTTGAAAGCATGAAAAAGTAGAACTATTAAGTTGCTTTTTTTTTTTTTAAACAAAAGGGGGGATGTGTGGA
Source organism: Graphiurus murinus (assembly GCA_004027655.1). NCBI lineage: Eukaryota > Metazoa > Chordata > Mammalia > Rodentia > Gliridae > Graphiurus > Graphiurus murinus. The sequence continues at coordinate 34,281 of PVLC010006526.1, read as the reverse complement.
CTAAAATTGTCAAGAACTACTGAATTAAATACTTTTATCCTACCCAGGCATGGTGGCACATACTTGTAACCCCAGTACTTGGGAGGCTGAAACTGGAGGATCCGGGTTCGTGGCCAGCCTCAGCTACTTAGTGAGGCTCTCTGCAACTTAGTGAGACCCTGTTTCAAAAATAAAGAATAAAAATAGGACTTGGTGTGTAGCTTGGAGGTAGAATGCCCCTGGATTCAATCCCCAGTACCACACACACACACACACACACACACACACACACAAAAAAAAAAAAAAAAAAAAAACTTTATCTTAAGACATATCAAACATATCAAACATATTCAAGGAATTGGATTAGGCAAGAAGGGGAATACAGGTGAGACAAGTACCCAAATCCTCAAAATCAAAGGTACAATATTGAGATATTGTGAAATATATATTTGGCCTCCATCCAGTTTCTTGTCATGTAACTCCTAAAATCTTTGGACCCTTCAAACTGTTACGTTTCTTTTTGTATGCTAGTGAGTTAACTGAATGACTGTCACCCCTAGGTGACTTCAGGAGAGAAACTAGTCACCATAAAAACCAAAGCATGATTAGGAGGTTGGAACTTTCTACTGCACCGCACCCATACCCTCTGCAACATCTGAAGAGGGGAGAGGGGCTGGAGGTTAAATTTAACACCTAAGGTTAGCAATCTAATCAATTATGCCACTGTAATAAGGGCTCCATTAAAAACCCGCAGGACAGGTTCAAAGGGATTTCTAGGTAGCTGAACAGATGGAGGTTCCCAAAGAGTCAAACTCCAGGAGAGCACATGGAAGCATCATGATCTTTCCCACAGAGCTCGTCCTTCTTTTCACCTATATCCTTTGCAATATGCTTTACAATGCACTGGGTAACACACAGGTGCTTCCCTGAGTTCTGAGAGTTACTGTAGAAAATTCATCAAACCCAAGGAAAGAGAAGTCAGTCAGAAACACAGGAAAACAACTTCAGGCTTTCAGTTGGCAACTGCTGTGTAGAAGACAGTCTTGAGAAGGAGCCCTCAGTTAACCTGAGGTTATATCCAGGTGAGAGTGTGAGAATTGAGTTAGAGAACCCCTAGCCAGTGTGGTGTCCACTGACTGCCACAACCTTGATTGATTGGTAAGTGGGGGAAACCCACATACCTGCATATCAGGAGCATGTTTTGAAAGTATAGTAAGAGAAACTGTATTTAGCTTTTTTTTTCTATGCAAATATGTCACAAGAGAATAGACTGTAAAGTATTTAAAGAAGTGATTGCAGCCGTCTAGGGATGAGAAGATGGGAATTAGAGAATGCTTCAGGGAAAATAGCTCAGAATTATGCATGTAAAGAGAGCAAAGTATTTCAAGTAGAAAGAATAACATTGGCCAAACATAGAAGCCAAGCTAAGTGTGTGAGGCAATAGTATACAGTCAAACACATTTGGCTAGAATACCAGATGTAAGAAGAAAAGAATGAAGGTGATAAGCAGAAAGCCAAGCGATGTAAATATCTAAAAGAACAAAATAGCACAGCACACACACATGAAAATGGCATCCTAGCTAGACTTATTAAAGTCTTCCCCAGTGTGTGAGACTCAGTGGCTTTTGATTTTGTGGGCGTTTATGCTTAGCTTCCACCAGTGGAAAGTATCCCACACCTGATATTTTATACATATACCTTCCTTTCCATTTACAGAATTATCATATATTTACGAAGGTAATCTGTGCTGTGCTCAATATTCATGACAGTTGTGTTAATAAACATGCTTCAGTGAAAAGCATCAGCTAATGCTAAAGCATTGCTCCTAGTGAAAGACAGACCAGGTTACTCTAAGCTTCTGCTCTCTTTTCCACAGACAGACCAGTATATAACTTTGTTTTATGTGTGTTTCTATTTAAATGTACCTTTTTTTTTTTAAGTACTAGAGATTGAACCCAGGGGTATTCTACCACTGAGCTATCCCCTCAGCCCATTTTATTTTTATTTTAAGACACAGTCTTCCTAAATTGCCTGAACTGGCCTCAAACTTGTGATTCTCCTGCCTCTACGCCTCCTGAGTAGCTGGAATTATAAGCATGCCCCACCATACCTGGCCATACCCTTTTAAATCTATATTGTTGATGTATTAATATTGAACTCATAACACATATACCTGAATGAAGCTTATGTAATGCACAGATTTTCTTCATATACCACATCACAGTCTGTTATGCTTAGGAACACTGGACAGCACTTTATGACACTTGGGAGCCATTTTAAATGGTGAAAGAACCAACAAGAAGAGCAAGAAGTCAAAGAACATAGGACCAGACCAGAGGAGGATACTCGTGTACATATGATGGAGGAAGGGGGAAGGCAAAGCGCTATTTTGCTTAATCTCAGCTAGGAATGTGCATCAAGCAACTCTAATTTTTTGTGGCTCTGGGTATGTCCAGGAATAAGGGAATGTGCTGTATACATTTTTTTGTATTATGAATAAATCTTAGCAAATAGGTGAACTTGTAAGTAGAGAAACTGTGAATAATAAAGGCTATGCATATAAATGTTTATAGATATTTATGTATAAAAAGGTAATGTATATTTATGTATAAAAGTTTGTATATGTATATGTATATATATATGTATATTGTATATATATATGTATATATATGTATATATGTATATATGTATATATGTATATATATGTATATGTATATATATATGTATATATATATATGTATATGTATATTCATGTCTGTGTTCCTTCAAAATTCCAATGTTGAAATCCTAAACTCCAATCTGATGGTACTTGGAGATGGAACCTTTGGGAGGTAATTAGGTCATAAAGATAGAGCACTTCAGGATGGGATTAGTGCCCTTATAGGAAGAGGTCAGAGAGCTAACTAGCTCTCTTTCTTTCTGCATGTGAGGATAAAATCAGAGAAGCCGGTAATCTGCAACCTGGAAGAGGACTCTGAAGACAGTATGACTATGCTAGAACCTGGATGGCAGACTTCAGCCTCCAAAACTGGAAGAAATACATGTCTGGTGCCAGCGAATCACCCATCTGTGGTACTTTGTCACAGTAGCTAGGACCTAGTAAGACCTTTACATAGGCCTACATAACCTTCTGACAAATGGCAGAATTATTAAATAAGAGAATTCACACATGGTAAATGATACTGCTGAGGATAATGTGATTTGGTTGTCTGCTAAATGTCCAGTAGCCATTCTAAATGGAAGACCAAATTATACTCAAAAGGTAGTTTTGTTAGGGTGGAAATTGAAAATACCATTGATAGGATTTGACTGTTTAAGAACATTACGCCAAAGGAGCCAGACCTTTGGTGCAAAAAAACAAATTTAAGTAAAGGGTAAATTAACATAAAAGAGTATGCTTTGGATAAAGGTACCCAAGTACCCATTTTGCTATGACATCTTATGTTTCTGACTGGTATAGGGTACACAAGTTTTCTTGTAGCAATATTTTCAGGCAAACAGGCTTATTTTCAAGTAGTACCCACATATCCAGTTTTATAATTATTGTTGCTTACAGGCAGACCATAAAAAGGTAAAATAATAAATCATTCCTATCCAACTTGGCTTAAGGGAGAAGATACTGCCCCTATCCTGAGAAAGTGAGGCTGAGTCTGAGGAGTGATGAATAGAGAGAAAATCAGGTGGAAGGTGCTGGATACAGGTTGTCCATTCCCTTTGGAGTTCTACTGGTGACAGGCATGCACCACCAGAAGAGAATCCTAATTACCCCCTCACTCCTTTCATATAGCCCTACCAATCTTATCTTTGAAACATATCTCAACAAGTGTGCTTCTCTCTGTGTTCCTTGCTCTTGGGACTCCAGCCAGACTCAATTTCTTTATGGCCTGAATGACCCAAGCTCCCTCCTTCCCATCATTCTCTACTCTAGAAGATTTCCCGTTTCCTCCATGATCACTGACCCCTTCCCTCAAGCTTCAGCTCAAAGGTCTTGTTGGCAGGGCCTCTCCCATCCTGCCCATCTGACCTAGGACAGGCTTTGCTGGGTCCTCAAATGTTTCCATCATTCCCACTCTTCTATAAGCAACAGCAGGCTTGCTTGATCTCTGTTCACATGACCAGCATCTAGCTCCTTCCCCTGTCATGGAAGCACTATAAAGACTAGAAACATATCACCTCATTCTCCATTGAGTCCCCAAAGTCTGCAAAAATGCTTACCTCAGACCGGCTACTATTTGTTCAATGAACATATATAAAGTCTACCTAAGTCAGTAATAATTCTATGAAATAAAGGCAAATGAGTGAAGTCGCAGTTTATAATTACATTATGAGATTACAGACCTTTGGTAAGATTTTAAGGCTTTTCCAATTGAGGTCAGAAATGTTCAATATATAATCCCAACCATGCTGGTAAATTTGGAAGTGAGTGTTTGAATGCCAGCTCTCCAAGTATCACTCACACAATCTGTTGATAAGGCAAAGCTTGGTGTGTTACTTACAGTCAAAATGTAGATCACTTTCTCAACAGTACCTTGGAGGGGATAAGGTAATAACAGAACTGATTAAGAGTCAAAAAATTTGTATAATATAGCTCTTTCGGTGGAGGGGGTAAAGGAAAGCACTTGATTAGGATTGGGTAAAAATTGAACAATTTTTCTGAACTTCTGGAAACAACAAGGTAGGTATTTTGATATAGGCATTCTAAAATTCTCCAGTAACACAGATAGTAAGATTTGGTAGGACTTGAATTTTTGTTTGGTTTGGGGGTTGGGAACAGTTAGATAGTTTCAATCTTTATTGTCCAAGCACTGTAGGGCATAAAGGATTTTGGTTTTCAGGGTGAAGCTTGGTTCAAAGTAATACCCACCTGACCCAGGGTTTCCACAACTAACCCAAAACAAGGATTTGGGAACTAAATGGATTTCCTTTTTATAGCCCTCAGGAATATACTTTTCTAAAAGAGATTTTTAGGAAGAAGTTGCTATTCTTAATCTGATGACACAGGGTTATTTATTTATTTTTTTATTTATTTTTGGTACTGGGGATTGAACCCAGAGGCATTCTACTTCCAGGCTACACTCCCCACCCTTTCTTAATTTTTAATTTTGAGATAGGGTCTCACTACATTACTGAGTGTCTTGCTAAATTGCTGGGACCAGCCTGGAGCCTGTAATCCTCCTATTTTAGCCTCACAATTACTAAGATTTCAGGTGTATGCCACCATGTCCATCTTAGTAAGATAATTTTAAGTGGGAAGGAACCATGGAATCTATTCAAAGTACTTTACTGCTTCAGAGACACCTCAGAATGCAGCCACTAGCCACAGATTGATAAAAAGAATTCCATTAATACATTTTAATCTTTCAGCCAACACCCCCCCAAATTATATACTTACTTAAAAAGGTTTCTTTGCAGCCAGGAGTGATGGCACATGCCTGTAATCCCAGTACTTGGTTGGCTAGGACAGAAGGATCACAGGTTCAAGGACAGCCTCAGGAAGTAGTGGGACTCTCATCAACCTAGCGAGACCCTAATTCAAAATAAAAAAAAAATAGGGCTAGGGGTGTGGTTCAGAGGTAGAATACCCCTGGGTTCAATCCCTAGTACCACAAAAATATATATTTCTTTTCAGTTTTAGGCATAACAATAAAACAAAATACTTCTAAAGCAATGTAACAAGTGGGAATAAACCATTTAATATAAAACCTAGTTTTTGTTTACCTGTTAGTTCGTAATGTGGCTTAATATTTTGTACTCAAGGTTTACATAGTATAGTGTGACTTTTGATCCAATTATTCAATGAAGTCATTTAAAAAATATGTTTATTACCTTTCTCCTTTTAAAAATAATTTTATTGAGCCTGGCATGGTGGTACATGCATGTAGTTCCAGTACTTGGAAGGTTGAAGTAGAAGGTTCAAGGCCACACTACACAATTCAGAGAAACCTTGTCCAGAATAAAAAATAAAAAGGGCTAGGACTGTGGCTCAGTGATGGAACTCCCCTGAGTTCATCCACAGTACCATACATCAATAAACAAATAATGTCATTAGATGAAATATAGCAAAATCTCAATCAGATATTTTGAAATTACTTGTAATCATCATTCACCATATTTCTTCTTTAATATAAAAAGCCCTCACAAAGATTGTTATAGTAACCCATAAATCCTCTCAATGATAGAATTATTTGGATTGCATCGTATGACATAGAGGTTTCTGGTTGAATATTGCAGCTTCGTATGGTGCACCTTAATAGAATTTGAGAGCTGGGTGGAATCTTAAAAATGGTAAGGTGCAACAAAACTGCTATTGGAAGCTCGAGCTTACCAGGGATGAACAGCTACCAGCATCACAGTCTGCGTGTGGACAGACGCAGGCCTCTGAATCAGACCTTCGGATGTTTACCCCACTGCATTCTGCTCATAGATCGTGCCTTGACTCCTTGACAACTTTTTACAAGGACATCTTTTAAAAACAAATGTTGCATTTTGGATAAGCTAGGCTACTGATTCATTCAATATGTTTTGTTTGGAGATGGCCTGGTACACTGATTTTTTGCTTCAGTTCTTAATTAATAGGATATTATTTCACAATGAAGTGAGATTGCCATGTTGCTCCTGCTGGGGTTCCCAGACCCCTCAGGAAATTTATTTTGGAACAGTTCATCTTTGCAGTAGATTCATTGTTTTTAACCACAATTCACTGTGCCCAGTCACATAAGAAGTATTTTCTGTTAATTGACTAATGATAGACATACATGACTCGCTGGAAACTCATTCCTGACACTGTTCAGCACTGATGTCTGAAGACTCTTTGGTTCCTTGGAGCATTTAAACAATGACAGATGAAGTTGAAACAACCTATTTTTCTAAAAATTGATTGTATAAGGTTCTTTCACCAGGCTGAGAATCACTGCATAATTCACAGGGCAGCCTCATTCATGAGTGTTAGCCGGGGTGACACTTGCTTATTAGCTTAAACACATAAAATCTCTGAGCTTGAGTCACAGGAACGCATATCAGAAGTCTGTGACAGTGTTTGGTGCATCAGCCGTGGGTCCCTGTGGCTTCACAGAAGGATAAAAAATTGCTTCTAAAGGAAATGAATAGACTCCATTTGATTGCATGTTTATAATAGTGCATTAGGGACAAAGCCTCCTTTTTGATGTCTGCAATGTTGGTTCTTATATGCTAATTAATGACTCTCTATGCACAATGTTTAAACCACCCATTATAATATTTTTTCATGACATCCAACTTCATGTAAAGAAAACTTTAGAAGTGGCAGAAAATGATTCTGGGGTGACAATAATTTGACTTCCAATCGAAGATCTTAGGTTTGTAATTTTATCTATTCAATATTGTAATAAGCTCCAATATTCACAGCAAAGTATTTTACAATAACAATGTAGAATCTAGAGATGGATAATATAATTTTTTTGGAGGGGGGGCTAGGGTTACTGGGGATTAAACCCAGGGGTATTCTACCTCTGAACTATAGCTGTAGACCTTTTCATTTTGTATTTTGAAACAGGGCCTCACTAACTTTCTGAAGCTAGCCTTGAACCTGTGATCCTCCTGTCTCAGTCTCTCAAGTACTGGGATTATAGGCATGTGCCACCATTCCCAGCTCGGAAATTACAATTGTTGGTGGCTAAGAGTAATGTCGTTCTTACTAGTTCTAAGATGTGGGAATGGCAAAGAGTACAACAGTGATACCAGCTCATCAATGCACTCTATGTAGCCTTTCTTTTTTTCTCTATCTCACTTCCTTAGACCCTTACTAGTACCTCCTAGGGTTATCTGCACCAAATAAACCATTTGCACTCATATTCTTTACTATAGTTGCATTGAATATGAAGTTTTGTCTGTTATAGGTATTGAAATTTTCTCCTCCACCTTTGCAGATTGACTTTTCACTTATTGACATCTCTTGATTGACAGTTTTTCATTTTAATGTAGCCAAATTTATCAATCTTCTCCATTAGTAATAGTGCTTTTGCATTTTATTTAAGAAGTGCCTTCCCACTACATATTCATGAAAATAATGTCTTATACTATATTTCAGAGTTTTATTGATTCCCATTTCATGTTTAGATTTAGAAGTTATCTGGGCAGAGCATGGTGGCGTATACCAGTATTTGGGAAGCTAAGATAGAAAGATGAAAAGTTCACGGCCAGAGTGTGGTAACTTAGTAAGATCCTTTTTTCAAAATTAAAACAAACAAAATAAGATATGAGTGTATCTCACTGGTAGAATATCTCTGGGTTTAATCCCCAGTACCACACACACACACCAAAAAAAAAAAAAAAATCCATCTGAGTTTATTTTTTAATATAGTATGAGATAGGGAATCAAGAGTGATTTTTTTTTCCATAGAAGTATCCAATGTTCCTAGCACCCTTTGCTGAGGCAACTCCTTTGTGGTGCCTTTGCCATAAATCAAGTACTCTTACAAGCACTTGTTTCTTTCTAGGTTTTCTATCCAATGATCTATTTGTCTATCATTGCAAGATTCTCTTTTGTTCTCTCACTCATTTGATATAGTAAAAATTACAAACCCAATACAATGTGTGTGAACTGGTCAAGAATCACTGCCACTTAGCACACTTGGGCTTTAATATTTCTTATTAACCCCACTATCAAAAGTGCTGCTGAGACTCATGTTTGCCCATTACAAAATCAGCAACATGCCTAGGGAAAAATATATGCACACATTTGAATATATATCCCTTCCTCTCCCTACCCCAATAGCCTGGTAATTCTATCTTGGTAGAATTTCAGGTGGACTTTTAAATGTACAGATATTCCTTTAGTTATGTCCCAATAAACTCATTACAACTTGAAAATATTTTAAGCCAAAAACGCATTTAAAACTTACCCTACCAAACATCATAGCCTAGCCTGGCCAATCTAAAATGTGCTGAGAACACTTACATTAGTCTAAATAATAGTGTTGAGTATCTCATGTATTTATTGAATACTGTACTGAAAGTGAAAAACAATGTCTACATGCATATGTTTCCACACCACTTTAAATTTTAGAAAAAATCCAAAATTCAAGCACCATAAACCAGAGATTATCTGTATTTAATCCAATTTTTTTTCTTTGTCCTCTGTTGGCTTACATAATGTACTAAATGCTTATTTTTTATTCTGTCACCTTTATGTGGCACTTATTTCCAAAACTTTTACATAGTATTTTAATGCCTCAATTTATTATGTGAGAATTATGCTGCTACCTTTTCCCACATCGTCTGTTCTTCTTCTGACTCCCATCTAACATCACCTTTATCAAAGTGAATTATTTTATATCCTTGATGATTGCTATTTTACAAAATTATCTTATTTAAATGAATGATATTTGGTATATCAGAGATATAAATTAAAATACTCATTTCTAAAAGGTTTTTAACCCAACACGTGAATTATGTTACTGCAATTATAAATTTATTAATTTGATGTTTAAAGAAGCTTATTACCACTTTCCCCTAAAGAATTTTATATTAATTTAATATTTAAAATATTCAATTTTATTTTTAAGGACTTCCAATGCAAAGTCACAAATAATACCTATTAAAACTATTGATTCTCTTACAATATAAATATAATTTGAAATGAAGCAATAGAATACTTCCAAGTTTGCATAAAATATTAAGTGGTTTGATTTATTTTATTATCTCCATCCTTAATTTTAAATTTACCTGGAGCTAAACTTGCTAATTATTAAAAAATTATCATCTTGAGTGATGTGGTTTTGCCTTTCAACAGGAATGCAGATAATTTTTTTTTCCAGTTGGCTATAATTTGTCTACCAAAGAGATTTTGACAGAGAATTACATAGAAAGCTTTAGGCATGGGGGCGGGGGTGATTTTCTCATGATAATAAAGAGCAGCCATGATTTACTGTATAGACTTAATGCCAATATTGATTCTCAGGACATAACCTCTTGTTAGGGTGGTCTTAGAGCTCATCTAACATCAATTCAACTTACATCTTAAAGAATCCATTTTAATAAGTCTTAATAGACATTTCATTCACTTATTTTCAGATTGCTTAATGATTTAATGATTTCGGTAACCCATCTTTGGACTAATTCCAAACTGAATTATTTTCAAATTGCTCCTGTAAAGAATATAATTTTACACATACTCAAACGGAATGCAATTGAATTCTCTATATTCTTCATGGAATTATCAGGCTATCCATTTGTTACACTAACTTATACAAAGCACAAGTTATATCCCTACACCTATATTGCTAAGTTTGATAACATTTACATTCTGTTTCCTCACAATATTTAATCCTCCATATTTGTTTTAAACGTATGTGACTCTGGAGTTGAAAACCAATAGTGGAATTTGCGTTATTATAGCTATGTAAATATTTACTACAGACCAAACGTTATGAAAGAATAAACTTCTCTTGTGTCTAATGTTTCAATCTCTGTGCCAGTAAAAGTGATGCCTAATACACAGGTAAAACCAGTACTTTTTACTACACTACATTGGATCTTTAAAATTCTACCACAGTCTGCTTTAAATCTGAACCATGTGTTTCTCACTTTAAAGTCCCCAACTATTTAGAGTATTCATTCTTTTTTTTCCCCCTGGAAACTAATTGTTTTTTTTCAGTCCATTCTGAGATAAGAAGAAACTATTTTTAGTATATCATTAATGCCCCCAGCCTTTCACTTAACTTTTCTGTTGCTAGGATCATAGCCCATTCCATTACTTTTCTTGAAGATATTCCTCTTAAAGCCAACTGACTTTCCATCTTAGATGAAAGAATATTTTCCTTTTTTTCTTACTTGGTTTTATTTTAATAAAAAATGTAAAAGTAACAATATAAAAGTCCCATGTTTTCTTCACCCAGAATTAAAAATTACTTACTGCTTTATATTTTTTCAACAAAATAAAACATGTATAAAATATACTAAAAAACATAACATTTCAACAATTCCCAGTTCCTACACATTCTCCTACCCATGATCACATTAGTTGTTATAGCTGTAACAATATTACTTTCTGAAATTGCATTATTTGTTGATTTGTAGATAGAAGATGGGATGAAGACAAATGAAAACATCACAAAGCACAGTTCTTATTGATATCCAACTACTTTTCTTGAAAAAAATTTACTTTAGTTTGCAATGTTTAGTTAATTTTCTGAGTAGTGAAAAAAAATGATTCTAGCAATATTTTCAGATTTTATCCTTGTGTTTATGGAGGTGAGAATTTTCCCAAGTTCTTATGTCATTTTGATTAAAGTCCAGTAGATCAATTTTAAAGTCCCCAACTATTCAGATCATTCAGTTTTAAAAGCTGTCTCACCCTATTAGTTCTTTAGTGATTGACAAAAATGAGGATTTTTCCTTCCCTTCTAGATATAAATTATTTTGGTGATTTATTACATTGCCTAAAATTGCTGGTTAATATATAACTATGAACCTATTATGAGAAAAATCATTCATAAAAATTGGATTTGAAATATGACTCCTTTGGAGTTACAAAAATAAAACTACAAATGTTATTTTAAAATATTAGTAGAAAACATCTATTAATGTTTAATTAACAAAACATGAATTGATAAAAAAATAATTAATAAAAAATTAAGTCTTATATTCTTGCTCTTTCTTCATGTATTTCCTCATTCCCTTTATTTAGGTAGATCTTGCAGAATTGAGAATCTAGCTTCACTATGGAGTCCATGCTGGGAAGATGGATGATAGAAAAATGTGCTAATGTTGTCAAACAATCAGAAACCACAACAATAATGCAATTAAGCACAGAAGAGATGCTTTTCCATGTGACATTTAAGAACCATATAATTGTGGGGTAATTCTGGGAAATTATAGTTTGCGGGCAAACAAGCTGAGTTGGCAGCTCCTATGTTTGAAGTGCCAAAGATAGATCAGGGGTGGGGGAATTAAAATATAACAAGGAATTGCTTCCCCACTAGTTGCTTTTATGATCTCACATACCTGTTTTGGTTAGAAGATTGACACTTAGAATCACTTTTGAAAGATACAGGGGCCAAAGAATGAAGAGAGGCTGCAAAGCTTTGCCTATAAAAGCATGCTAATCTCTTTATGGAAATATCTAACAATGGAGAAGATGAAAAAGTAGCAAAACCTCCATTCCAAATGGCAAATAAAGTGTAGATCAGAGGGATAAAGCAAGAGTCAGAGACAGGAAAATTAGCTGTGAAATAATTATGCATTGTTTAATACTCTATAATATGATTGCCAAATTGAATATACTGACAATTTATGAACAATGAAAGCTCAAAGAAATGTCTTTATACTGTGGATACTTGGGTCCTGGAAATACTCTTCTCTGAATTTCCTTAAGAAACTTCAGAGTTATCTTATGGAGGATATAAAGGATCATAGAGTTGTTGTCTAATAAATGATAGAGATCACTAGTAGCATATTAGAATTAAGAGTATAGTTTACCTATTTTTCTCAGCTTTGGCACTTTGGCAAAAATTCTGAAACAGAAAAGTCAGTTGTACATCCTGTTAAACATATAGTAGATTAAATCAGTAAAGTAATAGTTATAGTGGTCCAGACAAGGAATGATGACAACTTGAATTAAGTATGTGGTGACATAAATATAGAAACTTGAAAAGAAAGATATTATAGAATCAATGTCTATCTTTAAGCCAACTAGGTAAAAAATTTGACTTATGCTGAAGAGAGGGAGAGATGACAAGTTGATCCCTAGATTTGGGACGTGCCTAAATGGATGATGGTCACATTTACTATACAAGAAATATTAGACACATAGAACAAAGGAGTAGAATAGAAGAGTGAGAAACAAACCCAAACACTAACAGTCTATTGATTATTGACAAAGGAGCCAAAAACATATACTGGAAAAAAGAGAGCCTCTTCAACAAATGATGTTGGCAAAACTGGTTAACCATATGCAGAAAAATGGAAATAAACCCCACTCTCTCACCCTGCACAAGAGTTAACTCAAGATGGATCAAAGACCTGAAAGTCAGGACAGAGATCTTGCAGCTACTTGAAGAGGGCATAAATCCAACACTTCACACATGGGCACAGGGAAGAACTTTCTCAACAAGACCCCAAGGGCACAAGCAACTCAAAGGAAGATCAATACACGAGATTCCATTAAACCAAAGAACTGTGCCACAAAGAGAACGATCAAGAATCTCAACAGAGAGCTCACAGAATGGGAGAAAAATTTTGCCAGCTACTCCTCCAATAAAGGATTAATATCTAGAATATACAGAGAACTCAAGAAGCTCACAGCTAAGAAAATAAATAACCCAATCAAAAAATGGGCAAAGGATCTAAATAGACACATCACAAAAGAAGAAATACAAATGGCCAATAAATGTATGAGGAAATGTTCAACATCATTAGCAATCAGAGAGATGCAAATCAAAACTACCTTGAGATTTCACCTAACCCCAATCAGAATGGCAATCATCAAGAACACAAACAACAACTGCTAGCAACGGTGTGGAGAAGTAGGAATCCTAATACATTGTTGGCGGAATTGTAGATTAGTGCAACCACTTTGGAAAACAAAACAGTATGGAGGATCCTCAAACAAATGGGAATGAACCTACCATATGATCCAGCAATACCACTTCTGGGTATCTACTCAAAAGAATGGAAACCAAACTATCAGACCTATGCATGTATATCTATATTTATAGCCACACAATTCAATTGCCAAATTCTGGAACCAGCCAAGATGTCCAACAACAGATGAATGGATTACAAAAACTATGGGATATGTACACAATGGAATTTTACTCAGCCATAAAGAAGAACAAAATCATGCCATTTTCAGGGAAATGGGTGGAACTGGAAAACATTATGCTAAGTGAGATTAGTCAGTCACAAAAAGTAAAAAAGCATATGTTCTCTCTAATATGCAGAATCTAGGAAGAATGGGCCATAATAAGGATTCTAGACAAAGAAGAAGAAACCTTAGATGAGCAAAGAAGGTGACTTAACTGAAGGTGATGGGAGAGGAAAAGAAAACACCCTAATGCCACATGATATACTTTCACAAACTTCAAAGTCAGTCACTAAACTGAATTTGAGAAGAAGGGAGGGAGAGGGAATGGGGCAGGAATTGGGGAAGTGTTAAATGAGAAATGTGTGCATGTATGCCTTTACCAGCTTGTACCTCACAAAGATGTATGATTACAATGGAGAAGAAGAAGAAGAAGAAGAAGAAGAAGAAGAAGAAGAAGAAGAAGAAGAAGAAGAAGAAGAAGAAGAAGAAGAAGAAGAAATATTAGAAATGGATCAACATTAGCATGGAATTATAATACTAATGTTAGAAACTTTGATGTTTAAGACTATTTTAATACTTTTTTTTGTACTGGGGGTTTAACCCAGAGGCATTCTATCTCCAAATTATACCCCAGCCCTATTCTATTTTTATTTTGAAACAGGGTCTTGCTAAATTGCTGAGGCTAACCCCAAACCTCCAATCCTCCTGTCTCAGCCTCTCAAGTACTGGGATTACAGGTATGTGCCACCATGCTCAGCTTACTTTAAGACATCTAAGGTAATGTATTGAGTATATAGTCTAATATATGTCTGGAGTTCAGAAAAGAGGTCTGGAATAAAAAACAAATTTCAACTATCTGCAAGTAGGCACATGGTGATTGAAGCCATGGATAAGGATAAGATTTCTTCAAATAAGAGTATAAGGTAAGAAAGGAAGATCTACAAATGAGATTTTTAAAACTCCAATAGCTAATTGCTAACATGAGAACAATGAGCCCCCAATGAAAATGGAAGATGAAATTAGTAGAGAAAACTAGAATTATTTTCTCAGTAGCAAAATTTCAATAAACATGGAGTCTTCAATGAAGTCAGATTGTGCTGAGATATTTATGAAGAATTGAAGAATTGCATTTAGCAACATGAAGGTGATTGGTGATTTCAGCAAGAGTCAAGTTGTGTTAGGGTAAGGAGTGAATTGAGAGTTAAATAAATTAAAACTGTAAGTATATAATTCTTTTGCAAGATAAGCTAGGAAATTATGGCGAATGAATATGATAATTGGAAGAGGATGTAGGATAAGACATGTTTTTTAAAGAGTGAAATAGATCTAATGATATTATTGCTAATAAGAATCCTATTAAGAGACAAAGTGTTAATAGAACAATATATCCAACAGGGAAAATTTCTTTGGGAGGCAGAAGAGAACCTAACAAAAATTAAAGAAGTAACCTTAGACAGGAGATAGGAGAGGGGGAAACTCTATCTATCCAAATGGAAGAAAAAGAGAATGAGTATGTGTTATGGTTAACTTTATGTGTCAACTTGACTGAGCTATAAGGGTTATTTCCAGAAAATTTTATTGTTTGAAATAATAGATGGAATAAAGTAGATCTTCTACCACCCCATCTGTCATCCCTCCTGCAATGTAGGTGAGCATCATCCAATACACTGAGCCTAAATAGAATAAAATAGCAGAGTTAACATATACATTTATTATATATGCCTTACATATACTTTATATTTATTTTTTTGTAATACGTATGTTGGTATAGTATAGTCTCACATCATAAGGCAGTTCATTGTGATAGTGACATACATACAAGAGGCACTTGGTGGGCTTTTCCCCAGCTCCCTTCCCATCCCCCCTTCTCCATACAGGATATTGAGATTGACATTGGTATTTTCATATATGTACATGTCAATGGAAGTGATTCCTTCATTGGTTCTCCCTCTCCCCATCTTCCCTTAGCTTCCCTGGCTCCACTGGAGTTTTTCCTCCATTATTTGAGTCCCTGTGGTATCCTTATTACTCCCCATATGAGAGAAAACATATGACCCTTCACCTTCATATGACTGGCTAATGACCATTCACTAATATATGATTGGCTAATTTCATTTAACATGATGTTTTCCAGGTCCATCCATTTTCCTGCAAATAACATCATTTTGTTCTTTATTACTGAGTATAATTCCATAATTTTGTAATCCATTCATCTGTTGATGGACACCTAGATATACTTTATATAAGGGGAGACTTCACAATAACTAAATAATAAGCATTAGCAATTAAAAATAAATAAATACCAAAATAAAGTTACAAAAAGATAAATTTAAAATATCATTTATTTATATACTTATTTTGAAAACTCCCATACTTTGTTATGAATTGTCAACGTGTATACCTATGCATGTTGACAGTCTTGCATGAGATGAGTGGATGTCTCATATCAATAGATAATTATGATCCACATTGTTGTAGTACCTTCAAAGTCAGAACTAGTCTGATCCACCCTTGTTTCCACAATGTAGAACACAATGTGCACAATATACATTTGACAAATGAATTCATGAGTAACATCCATCATGACTTTCAACTCTAATTCTTCAAATATTCACATGTTACCACTTAAGGCTTATGTGAACATTATCTATTATAAGAGAAGAATTAGTTTGTCCTCAGAGGGGCTGAATACAAACAACCAACAAAAATTTTGCTGATTTTATCTTTTAAGAAATCTTAAAAATTATGGATGACACAGCAGAGCTCCTTCTCCAAAGGCTATATATTTTGAGATATAGATCTGCAAAAAGAAAAAAAAAACCTGTTTTCATTTACTAAAAGGAAAAAGAATGTTGAAATTCCAGGCTGCTTTTATGTGTAATTCAAACATCCCTTCTTTTCTTCACAAAGTCCTGAAATTATATTGTTCTCCAGATGCTAGTTCTTACCCATTAATAATTTACCAAAGACAGCCCCGATTGTCACAAATCCAGCATCTCACTATGATGAATCACCTCACCACATTGTTAACTGCGATCTTGATCATTTTTTAAAAACCCTATTCAGTAGTGATTTTGCACATTTTTTATTCTGCTACACTTCATATGAGAATATGTACAATGATATTTCCATGGGTAAACTGAGCAAGAAGCTTACCACAATATACCCTCCAACTCATATTTTAATTGCTCAAAAACTTCATCTCAAGCAGAAAACAAACTGACTAGTGTGTATGCCTACTCACTCCCTACACCATTTCCTCTATTTACATCACTGGACATCTGTCCTGCATCTTTGAATTTGCCTGTGTTCATCTAGGGCAGAAACACCATGAAAGCAAGGAACTAGATAGACATTTACTGATTTACACATTTCAGCTCACAACTGAAATATTGAAACACACAAGTGTGTGATAAACGAGCTTTGAAAAAGCATTAGAAACCATATAGCATATGATTTATGTATTATCCAAAATCTCTTTTATCCGAGCAGTTATTCAACTGTCTGAATCTACGTTCACCTATGACATTATATATGTCAGCACATGTAAAAGAACAAAACAAATAAACAAACAAAGATGCAAAGAAGCACAGTTGGATAAATTTATGTTGCTTCAAGATTTATTAATGTAATGCCACCAGTAAAAATCAGCCCAACAGAAAAATGTTTCTCTCTCCATCTTAGAAAATGTCATACTTGAAGCCAGGCATGATGGCACACACCTGTAATCCCAGTGCTTAGAAAACTGAAAAAAGAGAATGGCAGATTCAAGGTCAGCCTCAGTGAGCTTAGCAAGACCTTGTTTCAAAATTAAAAGGGCTGGAGACAAAACTTGGAAGTAAAAGACCCCTTGGTTCCATCCCCAGTACCAAACAAACAAACAAGCAAGCAAACAGAAAAAGATAATGTCAAACTTTAGGTTTATTATATAAGTCACTCATAATTGTCTGATGTCCTACTAATTTATATAATTCCCATTTTGATCCCTACAAAAATGAAATTCATGGCTAATGATATAATAATGACCTCCCTCTCAAATCATATCTGGAATTTAGTGTGCTCTGATAATCTAGAAGATGAGTGTAATGTGTGCCTACAAGATCTCCTAGCAAATGGTGGTGGGGCAGAGGCATATACCTGTCATTAGGCTTTGATACTAAACCAAACAAATGTAGTAATCTGGTTCCTAAACTCTAGCTTCTTTGCTCTGGTCCCAGAGGACAAACTGAAGCTAAATGAGTGAATTACAGAGTTTGCCAAAACTTGACCATGGCAGGTAGCCTGATTTGGGATAAGTGTGATTTAAAAATGTTTAGAAGGCTAGCCGAGAGCTAAATTGTTATCAATGGGTTTAAAATCATTTCATTTGCATTATATTGACTTCAGGAACCACTCCTCCAGAATCCCCCTTTCTCTTAAAATCCTATTCTTTTTTTCCCCCCCTGAAATTATCCCATACAAAAAGATGTGGCCTCCTGGCACAGATTGTTCATCCTGCCTGAATCTTCATTCAGCTTTACAAGAGCTGAAGACATCTGTGGAGAAACAGACATCTTAAGAGACAAAGTTTAAATATTTCCAACAGTGGGAAAGATGGGGAAGACCGGATGAAATATCCTCTGAATATCTTCACCTCCTCTGTGGTCCTTTCCTACTATCTGCTGTAGCCTCAGTCACATTTTGCTCAGGACTCCCCAGTTTGCCATCTATTCCTCTTTTTTTCTTTCTTTCTATTTATTTATTTATTTATTTATTTATTTATTTATTTATTTATTTATTTATTTATTTATTTATTTTGTGGTAATAGGGATTGACCTAACCAGCGTTCTACCTGAGAGCTAAACCCCCTGACTTTTATTTTTATGTATTATTTTTTAAACAGGGTTCCACTAGGTTACTGAGATTGATCTTGAATCTGCAATCCTCCTGGCTCAGCCTTCCATGTACCGGGGTCACAGGCATGTGCCACCTCACCAGCCACTGTCCATCCTTCTATCACCTAATCCGCTGAAATACTTGTGTGATTGTCTACCTCCCAATGTGAGTAGGGACTGGCTTTGAATTCTCCCAAAAGATTGTGTAAAATATTGGAAATAGGTGAGGACCTTAACAAAGGCAAACTATGAATCCCCATCACCAGAGCCAAATGAGAGCCCTTTGCTTCAAGTTGTATCCTAATGAGGACATTTTAAAAAGTGGTGCCTATTTTTTCTTTGAGCCCAAATTTTTCAGGTGGCAGCAACTTTCTCATTAAAATGATATTTGTCAAATAACTGGTATTAACTGCCATCTTGTAAACAAAATACAGGCTTAGTTTTGAGCTATTATTGAAGAATTATAAGGACCTCATTTTGTTCATAGAGTTTCTCAAGCCAGCGACAGTTCTTGAGCTGGTCACTTTTAAGAAACCGCTTGCCAAATAATGGGCTTGTTAAATAGCAAATGTCAGAAACAGATTTCTAATGTAACTAACAGGCATTCACTGCAGCAAAAGCAAATATTTGAACCCAGAGGAATGTTAATCTAATACAAATATGCTGATGCTAGCGAATGCTTAATCTGGATAAAAAACATAAAATACTTTAAAAAACAATACTCTCATATAAATATATTTATACTAGAAAATGTTAAAATTTAGATAAATTGCATTTTAAGTGGTAAGTTATCTCTATTTTGCATATGTGCAAAATCATCTAAGTGTATTTTAAATTTAAATCTGATTACAGGATTAAGTGTTCTGATCAGTGACTGTCAAGCTGGGTCCAAATAAATTAGAAAGATTTTGTTTAATGTCTCATTTACAGAGATTTCAGATCAGTGTTTGGACTGAATTCCATTAAGAGACAGTTAAAGAAGACACTGGATACAGAAACAATATCCAAGTAAAAGGCTAAAGTAAAAGGCAGAAGCTTTCCTATATGCCAACCATAAATCCACTGAAAAAGAAATCCAGAAAACAATTCCACTCACAATAGCACCCCCAAAAATAAAATACTTAGGGATAAACCTAACCAAGGAAGTGAAAGACCTCTATAAGGAAAACTACAAAACGTTGAAAAATCAGAAAAAAAGAAATTGATGAAAACCTTAAAATACGGAAAAATTTTCCATGCTCTTGGATAGGCAGAATAAATATAATAAAAATGGCCATTCTCCCAAAAGTGATCTACAGATTTAATGTGATACCCATTAAATTACCAAGATCTTTCCTCACAGACATAGAAAAATCAGTCCTTAAATTCATCTGGAACAACAAAAAACCCAGAATAGCCAAAGTAGTTCTTAACAACAAGAACCATACAGGACACATCACAATACCTGACTTCAAACTCTACTACAAAGCCACAGTAATAAAAACAGCATGATACTGGCACAAAAACAGACACATAGACCAATAGAGCAGAATAAAAGACTGAGAAATAAACCCACACACTTATAGTCAATTGATTTTTGACAAAGGAGCCAAAAACAAACACTGGAAAAAAAGATAGCCTCTTCAACAAATGGTGTTGGCAAAACTGGTTGACCATATGCAGAAAAATGGAAATAAACCCCACTTTCTTACACTGCACAAGAGTCAAATCAACATGGATCAAAGACCTAGAAGTCAGGCCAGAGACCTTGCAGCTACTTGAAAAGGGCATTGGTCCAACACTTCAACACATAGGCACAGGTAAAAACTTTCTCAACAAGACCCCCAAAGCACAAGCAACTCAAAGGAAGATCAATACATGGGATTGCATTAAACTGGATTTAGATTGATATGGGCTAAAATTCTATCTCCTGCACTTATACATTTTTAAAAAAGCTTTAACTTTTCTAAGCTGTCATTTTCTTTATCTGTAAAATAAAAGCAAAAGCTCCTGATTCACTGCATAATTTTAAGTATTAAATTGGGTATAATTTGTAAAATTCTTAACCAGAGAGCATCTATTATACCTCTCATTGCTCTACACCCGTACTGTGCACAGACTCTTACTGGGAGATGTTCCCAGATGCTTCTTATATTCTATGCACTCTAATTGTACAAAATTACTTATTTAATCTCTTTTATTGGAGCTTTTCCCATTTCCTTCATCAGGACAAATTTCATTTATCTTCTGTCATAATACTAAAATAGTTTATTCTACACGATTCTTCCTATCATTCCTTAGTATTATAGTTCAGCATAAGGTGAAAGAACTCATTTTATTAATTTCCTCTTTCAAAAAAACTTCATGTCCTAGAAATCTTTTGGGATTTCTAAAATAACTACTTGATAATTACACACTATCATTTATTAATTTATTCAAAGCTTTTCAGACAAAGACTGATTGAGGAAGTAAACTAAAGTATTCCAGGATAATTCTGGGTTATCTTGACCTTGACTGCAACTTCAATTACATTTTTTTAGAGCCCAAAAGAAGTTCTTCATTCAAGTCAAATAGCAGGAGGGAACCTCACCATGAATCTAGTATCCCATTAAGAGATACTTTGATCTCCATTCAAACTGCCTGGAGTAGTTTTCTGTAAAAGATATTTCATTCTTTGTTCTGGAAGACTATTCTTAATTTTTTTTTATACTTGGGGAGAAAAAAAAATTGTCAAAAGCCTCAAAGATTGTGAAAAGTGCTTCATGAAGTCCATATTTCTATTCTGATAATCTTTGGTTATTTTTTCAGGTCTGTACACAATTTTTACTAACCCTCCCTTCATTTCACTCTTGGTTCATTGTCTTTGGAAACCCAGTCAGAATCCTTCCTTGTCTAGATCTCAAAATTTTGTAATCCATTTATCTGCTGAGGGATACCTAGGTTGGTTCCATAATTTGGATATTATGAATTGTGCATGTATAATATTCTGATTTCAGTCCCTTTGAATGATACTACGGAGTGGTATGGCTGGACCATGGTATAGCTGGATCATATGATGGATCTATTCCCAGTTTTCTGAGTAATCCCTGCATTTGTCCATATACTGGCTGTACTAATTTTCAATCCCATCAAAAGTATAGAAAAGTTCATATTTCCCCAGCACATCATCACCAGCACTTATTGTTGTTTGACTTCTTGATGATTGCCATTCTAACTGGGGTTACAAAATTATGAGATATACACACAGTGGAATACTCAGCAATAAAGAAGAACAAAATTATGTCATTTTCAGGGAAATGGAAGGACCTGGAGAACATTAAGTGAGATTAACCAGTCACAGACAATAAAAGGTCATATGTTTTTTCTCATATACAGAAGCTAGAGAGTAAGCTGGATACAAGAAGGACTTTAGATAATGGAGGAGAATCCCCAGTGGAGCCAAGGAGGTAGTCTAGAGGGAGAATTAATGGAGGAAACACTTCCACTGGCATTACGTACATATGTGAGAATACTAATGCCAATCTCAATATCTTTTATAGGGAGGAGGAGCGGGGAGGGAGCTGGAGAAAAGCCCACCAAGTGCTGTGTGCATGTATGTCACTATCACTGTGAATTACATTATGATGTGAGATTATAGTGCACCAATAAAAGTATATTAAAAATCCCTCCCTGTGTCATGAGAAAGAAAAAAGGAACCTTCTTAAGTGGGAGTATATATTTCTGACTGTAGAGAGGGAAAAAAAAAAGCACTTTAGATATCTTGGCAAGTGGGAATAAGCATGAGAATGAGATAAAAAGAAAAGCACTTCCTTGGACATAATGCAGACTCTCTATGAGAATAATCACTTCAGAGTCCAGCTGGCCAGGGTGGTGCACCCGCTAACCTGGGTTCCTCTTCTGCAGCATCTAATTCTAATACATACTCTTTGGCATGCCCCACAGCCTTCTTCTTGCCCTCATTTTTAGAAAGAGTTGACAATGGTACAAGGTTGAGGAAAGTCACTGTAATCCCTTTTGGGCTCAAGGCCAATCATGGCAGGAAACTGTGGCGCCTTGGGCAAATCACTTCCCCTTTCTTGACTTTTATTTTTTAATTTATAATAACTGGCTGGGAAAAAACATAATAAACTCTAAGTAGCTTCCTTTCAGCTTTGGCATTTTATTTTATTTTTAATTCTGTAGGTATTTTCTTCTAAAGATTTCAAGCACATTGCATTTGTAATATTTTAAAACCACACACAAAGAAACAGGTATGTACACAAAGTTTAAATATCTTTAGTAGTGCAGGATCCAGCTGCTTCTCACTATAAAGACAGCCATCACCTGTGATGGAATGTGCTTTCACAGTTAACAGACCAGGGTTATAGATACTGGAATTTCAGGCCAAGAACATAAAGTCCTCCAATAATCTAAATTGGCAGACTTCTGGGCATTTGAAAACAGCTACTTTATAAATTACTGTGTTCCTGAAACATTCTTAGAAGGGGTCCCATTATTATTTATTCCTCAATATTTGATACTAAACATCAAAAGATCCCAAATGCCAAAATGTCAAGTCCAAGTAGGAAATGTTTCAAGGGAATTTATTTTTGTACCAATTTAACTTTTCTCTGAATATTAAGAACAAGGGTGTGAGCTTGACATCAAACCACAATTCTAAATGGTATTCATCCAGGTCTAATTACTACTCACTATTACAAGGCCTAAGGCTGCTGTGCTACTTTTGGCACCTATTAGATATTGGATGGACGGAGTGTACTCAACAGAAAAATATCCATAATTACAGTTGAGAAAGAGAGAGAGAGAGAGAGAGAGAGAGAGAGAGAGAGAGAGAGAGAGAGAGAGAAAGAAAGAAAAGAAAGAAGGGAGGGAGGGAAGGAGGAAGGGACTACAGCTCTAAAAATTATATTACCATATCCTGAGATACCAAGAATTTGAGAGAAAAGCCAGGAGCTGAGATTCTGTTTGTTTATATTTTGATGGTGTATTTCTTCTGAAGAACTTAAAATACAAGGAGTTTTGTCCCATAGTAGGTACCTGTGCACAGTTTTGGGGTTTGGTTTTGTTTTTTTTCATTTGGAATCCCTTTCTTTCATCTTTTCAAGAGAAGACAGGTGAGCAAAGCTTTATTAGTTTTTAGATATAAGTGATAGTTCCTTGTGAGGGTGTTTTCACAGCTATTGTAAGCAAGTTGTGTTTTTAAAAATGTCTTGTTTCTTTTCTGCCTGCTGATTAAAATGATAATCTTTATCATTGCCAGTGCTCGGCCTATTTTCTTGTATTTGTTTTAGTCTCATGATTTGATTGTTTAAATTATATAATAAGGGGGAAAAAAACTAAAAATCTCCAAATTTAACCTTGTGAAGCCTACTATGTGCAAAGGGCTGCCTCAGTAAACCTCTCACATGCAAATAAAGAAGAACTAGACACGGCTCAACAAGAGACAAGGCCAAGCTGGGCCTGGTGACATACACCTGTAATCCCAGTATTTGGGAAGCTGAGACAGGCGGATCACAGGTTTGAGGCCAGCCTCAGTAACTTAGCAAGGCCCTTGGCAATTTAGCCAGACCCTATCTCTAACTAAAAAATAAAATAGGGTTGGGGGTATAGCTCAGAAGTAGAATGCTCCTGGCTTCAATCCCTAGTACCAGAGAGGGGAAGGGTGAGGTAGGGAGGAAGAGAAAGAGAGAGAGAGAGATAGGAGAGAGAGAGAGAGAGAGAGAGAGAGAGAGAGAGAGAGAGAGAAAGAGAGAAAGAGAGAATGAGAATGAACAGCTTCAATAGAAATGTAAAGAAAAGTAGAAACTTTACAATGTCTGATCTGTTGTACAGATATAAGTTAAAGTGGAAGGGACAGACTCATACAAGGGATCAAGCTTGCCTGTAATGCCTCATAGGGACCAGGAGCTTCAAAAGAGCAGTCTGAAGCTTTGGGGTTGTGCTAAGCTCATCCAATTCTGCTACACTCATCAAAACAAAAGTGTATTTTTTCTCTGTTATTTTATCCTTCAATAAACTATAGATAAAACCACAAGAATGAGAAAAATAGAGAAATAGCCTATAAAAATCCACAGAGATGGGATTTTTCAAAGAACACAACCTTGATTTGAATGCTATTGTGATACATGTAAGAATTGATCAACAAGATGTATTTTAGCATGGATAGAAAGATACCTCAAATCAGGATTTATTTGTTCAATTCTCAGATTTTACTGTCTGTATGTTACACTGTAACTTATGTTCTTGTTTTGGTTTTGTTTTTTATATATCTTTAGGGAAAACCACCACTGAGTTTTTATTTTCTTCTTATTATTTGTATTTATTTGTGTGTCTTTGTGTGGTACTGGGGATTGAACCCAGGAGCATTCTGCCTCTGAACTACATCCCTGGCTCTATTTTATTCTTTATTTTGAAACAGGGGCTTACTAAGTTGTGGAGGACCTAGCTAAGTTTTCAAGGCTTGTTTTAGACCTGAGATCCTCCAGTTTCAGTTTCCCAAGTACTGAGATTGCAGGCATGCGCCATCATGCCTGTCTATCACAAAGTTATTGTAGTGTTCGCTCATAGTTTATCTAGGTTGGTTAGATGGTAAGTGGTTGGAACACTTTCCATTTTAACTCAGTTCTTGCAAGACTGTCCTTAAGCTCCTGCCCAGTTCCTTACTTAGTCCTCTCTTTACACACACACACACACACACACACACACACACACACACACACACACACACGACTCTTCTTTCATTATCACATGAGTGATCATACTAAGGTAGATGTCTTCATTAAAATTTGTTTAGTGGCCTACACCACCACCTTTCCCTGGCTGAATAAACATCAACAGCTCCCTTGCTCATGAAGGTATATTTTCCCATCATAGAACATCTGTTCTCTTTCAAAGAATAAGGTCATTTGAATGCCAAAAGTTCTAAAATCTAGCTCTCCAATACATACAAAAATAGGAATAAGATATAACATTAACCTGAAGAGTCTTAAAGGACATGCAATTAATACAAAAGCATACAATACCCATGAAGACATTTGTTATACTCTTGTACTTTAAAACAGGTACTGGGAGAAAAGAAGGTTTTTTAAAAAATTTTT
The DNA here is from genome assembly GCA_004027655.1 of Graphiurus murinus. Classification (NCBI taxonomy): domain Eukaryota; kingdom Metazoa; phylum Chordata; class Mammalia; order Rodentia; family Gliridae; genus Graphiurus; species Graphiurus murinus. The sequence goes on along the minus strand of PVLC010006526.1, from coordinate 8,569 downwards.
ATTATTGGTACATTGTAATCATACGTCTTTGTTAGGTACAAGCTGGTAAAGTCATACATGCACACATATCTCATTTAGAAAATAAGTTTTTTTATAAATGTTCCCCAAACCATGAGATTTCTTGAGCATGGCACCCTGAGGATGACTCTCTGTGGGTGGGAAATGTGGTCAGGACCCGCCGCATGGGATTGAGGACTGCATGCAGGAAAATAGTTGTAGGTTCCAAAGTCCTACCAAGTGATCAGTGTTACTGAGCACTCCCTCTTGGTGCACTAAACTTAAAACATTGTTATGCTTATAGAAGTACTTATCACATTTGCTTGGCTTAGGAACAGGTTTTAAAGTCTGGTACTTGATTTGCAAAAAGAAAACACCATTTCTCTCTCAAAGAATATAACATCAAGTTGTTTATCAAACAAGAGAAAAGAGGATAGATTTTCTAGAGCAGTGGTTTTTCAAGGGTGGTTCTTGGGTTAGCAGTGGCAGCTAGAAACCTGTTAAATGCGAATTCTATCAGTATCTAGATAGGAAACTCAGCAGTTGAGACCTAATAATCCTTTTATAACAAGTCTTTCAGCTGAGATTTGAGAACTCCTATTTAATGAATAGTTAGAAATCACTAAACTTTAGAAGCTTCAAGTGTGTGTGTGTGTGTGTGTGTGTGTGTGTGTGTGTGTGTGTGTGTTTAACTAGGGATTAAACCTAGGGGTGTTTTACCCCTGAGTTACATCCCAGCCTTATTTTATTTAATTTTGAAATGGGGTCTTGTTAAGTTTCTGCATGCTGGTCTTGAATGTTCTATTATCCTCTTGTCTCAGCTTCCCAAATACTAGGATTATTGGCAGGGCACCAGCATGCCCTACTAAAATTTCAACTTTTAAGAAACCAAGATTTTACACCAATTTGTAAAGAATGTGCTATGTTTTTACTGTTGATGTAAAAGGCATAAACCTTGGCTTGAAGAACAGTTTCAGCACTGCATATAAAACGACTCAAGAATGAGTCAGCCAACCTAGGACAGATGAATGGATAAAATAATGTGGTATACATGCATAATGAAATTTGACTGAGCCATAAAAAAAAGAATAAAATTGTCATTTGAGGGAAAATGGATATGATTAGAAAATACTATGCTAAGTGAGATCAGCCAGTCTCAGAAAGTCAAGAGTTGAATATTTTCTCTCTTATGTGGAAGCTAGAGAGAAAATAGGAAATAAAAGGGACTTATAGTTAAGAAGAATGGCCAGTAGAATAGTGGAAGGGGTTTGGGGAGGGAGGTAAGGAGGAGTAAAGGAAACATTTATGAGAGAAACGATTCAAATTAAGCTGCTCTGCCCATGTATGGAGTTATCACTACCAATCTCACTATTGTGTATGGGAAGGGGAGGACAGCGGGTGGAACCTAAAGAGAAACTCACCAAGAACTGTGTGCATGTCTGTTTGTGTGACTTTGAACCTCACTATGATGTACAATTACAATGCACCAATAAAAGTATATTAAAAAAAAGAATAAGCCAAGACAGAATTATTAACAAGAATCCAACTCAAATTTCTAAGAAGGGCTGTGAAGAGGGAGGAGAGCTGTGGCAATGTGATTTGGAGCCATCCAGAGAGAGTAATGGGGTCCTTATAGGAAACTTTCCTAGTAAACCAGCATTTCTAACTCATGAGAGAAGGCTTACTCCACTTACCCAAGAAAAAGACAAAAAAATAAAAGACTCTCTGCTCCCCATCAGAGCCAGAGGGGAAAACAGTGACCTCTAGGCAAATTGACACCCTCTTTAACCTCTGCTTTCCATCCTAAATATGGTAGAGTTTACAGACAAACAAGGAGTGAGAGCTAGACACCCTCCTGCCTAGGTGGCTTCAGGCAACAGCCAGAAAAACCCCTAAAACTCTCTGGTCTGAAAAGGACTTAGGAGAACAAAAGGATTGTGCAAAGGCTCTTTCTATTCAGGTCCTATTCAGAGCTCAATAGACAAGCTTCTCTGTGTGTGTGTGTGTGTGTGTGTGTGTGTGTGTGTGTGTGTGTGTTCAGAGTTTCTAAACAAAATAAATGGTAGGGGGAGGCAGTGGGGCACACTGGAAATGACAGAGCCATTCCTCTCTGAGTGGTCACAGCCTTGAGCCAGGAACCAAAATTGGTTCATTGTATGAGAACATGGCCCAGTCAACCCTGTCTAGATTGTGTCTAGAGTCGCAGTGTCAGTAAAAGATGTGCTGAGAAAGGGCATGCTGATTCCTCTTGGCTTTCAATGCAAAAGTTAAAGAATCACTCTAATTTCCTTGAATTGCACGCTGTGGATGATTAAATGTGAATCTGGTCCGATGCCTGAGGTTCAGCATTCTATGCACATGACTAACTGGTTGGAACCTGCATTTAGGCTATCAACCTCATAACCAGAAATTCACACCAATTATTGATAGTAGACAAAGGTAGGCATGCCTTTAATGTTTTCTGAGGTATAGATCAATGGCCAGCTATTTAAGAATCTCTCAGTTTCTTGCTAAAAGTTCAGGTTCCCAGGGCACAAGCCACACCAATACATAAGCATTAGTCCACTCCAGTCAGCAATCCATCAATGGATTCATTCACCAATGAGAACAAGGACCCTGATTCAATCACTTCACCTTTGAAAATTTCTGTATTGTTAACACATAAGCTTTCCTGAAGTATATTGTATATTAAAACTATTACAGATAGAGCTCAGTAATCTGCATTTTTTAACAAAATTCTGAGTTATTTGTCTATTTAAATCTAAACATGGATATTTAGCTCAATAGTCAAATCGATTTGGTAAAAGTACAGTGATACCCACATACATTAATTATTGGTGCACGCTTTGTCTCTACCATGACACAACGATGAGAAAGAGAAACTAAAGAGAGATTGAAATTGTTTTCATGGAGATTACAAATAGGCAAGCGCAATAAAAGATGAAAGAATTTAAGTGGGACAAAAGAGAAAGTGAACAGGAAGCTATTCTAGTTTCCTATGTAACAAATTACCACAAAATGGAAAGCTTAAACCAGCATAAATGTATTGTCTCACATTTCTGCAGGGAGAAGTTCAAGATCAAGATGTCATCAGAGCTGCCCTTCCTCTCACAGCTCTAGGGAGAATCTTCCCTTACCTCTTGGTGGTCCATGCTTATCACCTTGTGACCCTAGTTTCTGACTCTGTGATCACATTGCCTTCTCTTCTCTGTGAGTCTCTTCAGCTGCCCTCTCTCTTTGTGTGTGTGTGTGTGTGTGTGTGTGTGTGTGTGTGTGTGTGTGTGTGTGGTACTGGCAATTGAACTCAGGGGCATTCTACCTCCGAGCTATACCCCCAGCCCTATTTTTTATTCTTTATTTTGAAACAGGGTCTCACTAAGTTGCAGAGTGCCTCACTAGGTAGCTGAGGCCGGCTGCGAACCCAGATCCTCCAGTCTCAGCCTCCCAAATGCTGGGATTACAAGCATGTGCCACCACGCCCGGCTAGCTGCCCTCTCTTATAAGGACACATTTGATTGCATTTGAGTCCACAAGATAATCCAGGATTAGCTCCTTCTTGCATGATCTTTAATTTACTATCATCTGCAAAGATTCTTTTTTTCCAGATAAACTCATGTTCACAGGTCCCAGAGATTAGGATGTGGCTGCATCCTTTGGGGCCACCATTCATCCCATTATAGAAGGGAGGAAGGAAGAGAGAAAGAGGAGAAAAAAATCAGCTTCCCTGTCTTCAAAAGGAGATTGAAATTTAAATTAGTAAAAAGGATATCTCTATGTCCTGTCCTTTTCATTGGCATGCTTCTGTATTCTAAATGACAATGAGGAAAACCCAGTCCTCATGAAATCAATGATGATTTAGCCAAAGGGAAATTACAAACTAAAAAGTATAACTAACTAGATGCAATGTTATTAGCATAAGTAAGAAGAGTTCTGGAAATGCCATGTGCTTAGTAGCAAAACATCTGTCAGTGTTCCAACCATTTCCCTCATTCTTGAGAGACTTTAGAGAAGGTTGCCTAAAATAAAAATTTCAGCCACTTTTTTAAGGGACTGGGGATTTTGAGCCCAGGAGCATTCTACCACTGAGCTCTATACCATTCCTATTTTATTTTATTTTTAATTTTGAAACAGGGTCTTACTAAATTCCTGTGTGCTGTCCTCGAACCTGCAATTCTCCTGTTTCAGTCTCCCAAGTAATGGGATCAGATAGTTAATTTTAAATAGGATAGATTGCTTCAGAAGTATAGGAAGCCATGACGTAATTTATGTCTAAGAAATGAATAATTTTAGAAGATGCCAATTAAATATTCTGATTCCAAAATCCTTACATAGAATAACTGAAGGATACAAATGGAAAGTCATATTGTGTCAGAACACTGTCACATGTGACTCACTCATACTACAGAATGAGCAACCTAATATATACTTCTTCAGAATTCTGCAGCTTCAAATTAAGGATTCACATGACAGAATTTCTTAGGTATTGGGCAGTAGATCACATTAGAACTCATTAATTCATGTAAAAGGAGAGAATCCTGTGCCTGAGGGATCATAGTGAAATTGCAAAACATCTTCTAGAATTTTCTGGAAACTTTGAGATCCCAGCCCTTACTGGGAACTCAATGTTCCTGGACACTAGACACTGGCAAATCCTGCACCTGCTCACCACTTCCAGTGGCAAACTGCAGTTAGCAAAGTCAGTCTTGGATAACTGATCTCACACCAACCTATTTGGGAAAATTTTTTTTATAATTCCTTATGTTTGATGTGTCCATATAAAGGAGAGAACCTTACTGCTAATAGCACTAATAATGAGTCATTACTGAGAATGAGATTTGTCTTTTTCAAGTTTCATTTCACTTCTCAACCCCAAAGGTTAGATGGTGAGCCTAATATTTCAGAGAATGAAACTGGGACTCGCAGAGGTGAAGCAACTCGTCCAAGTCAGGAGGAGGAAGAGTAAGGTTTCACTTCAAGTCTAACACCAAGCTGAGGTTCTTCATCTGTACAGCCACTCCCTGTTGACCCTCCACTAGAGTGATTTATTCCTCAACCAGTGGATCACTTTGAGTTTCTCATTTGCTTGTGCTGTTTACAGTTCTGGTGTGATTGGCTAATCTGTCTTGATTAATAATTTATTCTCAATTTCTTTGCTATAGATTCAAATTTCAAATCTATGGAACTTACCAACTATCTTACAAAACTCTGAGCACCTCTGCTTCCTTCTCTTTTGGGGTTTGTAGATAAATTTTTATCTACTTTCCTCTATGAAAATATCACCCTTCCAGGAAGTCATAGAACCTGATCACTGTAGATTTGTGAGTCACCTAAACCATAACACCATCTGGGACCCTGCAGAGAAATTTTCTTCTAGCACACTCAGCTGTTTGAAAAACCAACAGGCAGATTTGGCCTTAGGACTATGTCATCTCTCAGCCTCTACACCTTCCTTAACACTCAAAACCTAGAGGCCCAAGTTATTATAGATGGATTATCCTCTTAGTGTCTTCTATCATCTCAAATTCTTTCCAAGCCTTATGAACACCTTGTTTTATTCCTTAGCTATTGCCTGATAAATTACTTCTCTGCTAAATGATTAATAATCGTACTTTATTCTTCTCCACATAGAAAAAAAAAATGTCTTCAACATAAGTTTTACAAAACAGTCTCTAAGTATGGAATTTCAATGATTGGAGTAGACTGACAAAAGTGATATTTGACAAAATTGTTCTAGAATCATGGAATTTTAGAGCTCAGGACTAGAAGCCAGTGCTTGTACCTCTCCGTGAAGTCTTCATTTATGATTAGAAAACTAAAGCCCAGAGTGGGGAAATTTATCCCAAACCAGCCACAATGCAAGCCAAGTCTCCCAGCAGTGACTTCAAAGGACACAAGTGACCTTGATGATTCCTCCTACGTTATATCAAACCAGCAGATATTTATTCTTACCTTAGATCTACTACTTTCAGTAATATTCAAACAACTTATCTGAAATGGATTCTTTCATTCATTTCCATAACACTATGCATAAGCACAGATAGATCTATCAAATAACATAGTCTTTAGTACATGGTAACTTTCAAGGAGTCTATTTAAATATTAAACAGTAAAACATATATAAGCACACACTAAAAACTTATAATCTCTCTCTCTCTCTCTCTCTCTCTCTCTCTCTCTCTCTCTCTCTCTCTCTCTCTCTCCTCTCTCTCATGAGTGTCCTTATCATGAACATATATTAAGTCATTTTAAAGCCATTTAAGTTGTCCCAGTTCAGCCCTATGGCCCCTTGTTTTATATGATCTGTATAATGTGACAGCTAGCAGGGTGGTTTCTATCATTATCATGTATTCCAAAGAATACTGAGAGACATGTATATCGTGTGTTGGGCTTTTTGAATGCCCAAACACCAAACATCACCCTAAAATCTTCTATCTATAAGACTACCCCAGTAAGTGATGAATGGAGTCCAAAACAGAAATCCCAAGTCAATGGGGAGGAAAAATTGTAAAATTTAAAGTCAGAATTAAGGTCTGAAAAGGAGAACTCTATTAATAGAATTTTTTCTCTTCTAGAGTGGACAGCTAGAAGAGAAAACCAAAGAGGTGGGGTGCACATATATAGATTCCTCTATTTGGAAGAGAAAGGGAGATAACTATAGGAAGATATGGCTGGCCAAGCTGAAGGAACTAGGGAAGCATGCGTGCAGCTCTGCTGATTTTTGTCAGCTACTAGAATCTTACAGAGTAGTTTTTCCATAGACCTTATCCCTGATTCTCTCCCTTATACAATTCCCACCCATAATCAACAGTTAGATAAAGCAGTTGCATTCAGACATCACTTAATCCCTTCCTACCAGACTCAACTGAGAACAGGTGGCTATTTAACACACTCTCTGAAGTTGGTCTTCTTCATGCACTTGCTGGAGAGATTAGTGCCAGGTCAAGGGAAAGGGGAGAGTCATGCCTCTACAAGTTCCCCTAAATTTTCCCCCAAGAGATTGCCCAATCCCTGCACTAACAGACACTTTTAATTTGAAAAAAAAAAAAAGAATAAAGATTTATTAAGAAAACCCACTGAACACCCAACCATACTAAATTTCCCACTGTACTTATTTTGCCCATCCCAATTTATCTTCTCCTTCATATCAAAGAGAACAAGATTCCTATTTCTTGAAAAATACTGAATTTGAGGGTGACTTGGGTAGAAATTACATTCATCACATAATTTATTATAACAATACTAACGCAATTATGTGCTCTTGGAATCACAAACAAATGAAAGTTATCATAGATCCATATAAGGTACCATAAGGTAACCACAGGCCCATAAAAGATATAAGTGGTTTTAATCCAAAATTCAGTTAAATAATCTGATGTTTCATTTGAAGCTACTTTCAAAAAGTTTGAAAAATCTTATTAAATGAAAACTATGCAAAGTCCTAGAGACCATCTGAAATATTTTCAATGCCCTTTGATATACCTTAATTACTACTTCTAGTTTTATTTAAATAGGCAGCATGTGCTCAGAACCATTATGGAAAAATAATTTACAGAACTATGCAGTCAGCATATGGTTTGGTTTAAAAATAATTTGGGGTCTGTAGTTGATAACACACATGAGAATACAGAAATTAACAAATACATATCTGCTTTGTAAATCCCTATAAAATCTAATTAGTCAGTTGCTGTATAAACAGAGAGTGGAAAGGAAAGCTAAACAGAAACTTGAGATTTGGAAAATACCCTAAAAATCCTTATTAAAAATGAGTCAGCCTCAAATAGTGTATCTTGATGATAGGTTTGGAGTCATATCAAAGGACACTGATAAGAAAACTTATCTTTGTTATCTTTTGATAAAAATAAAATTCATCAAAGGATTATTTGGAGATCTATGAAAACTATTTAAAAATAACATCCAAAAAACACAGTCCTTAATTTGTTGTATTAATTTGAAATATATATGATATTACTATGATACCAAAATCACATGTGGCAATTCCACACGTGTTTCTATCAAGATTAACACATGACAAAAGAAAAAAAAAAGGGCAGAAAGAGGTATATAATTTTATACTTAAGTCGACTTCCGGGAAGATGGCGACGGAGTGAGACACGTCTCAAGAGCCGCTGTGAGCTCGATTCAAATCAGTCGTGGATCCAGTTTTTTGAAAAAAGAAAAAAAGCAACAAAAAGGTGGAAAACGCTGCGAAAACTGGAATACAGCTGAGCAGAACCCGGAAGACCGACCAGAGAGAGCAAAGAAGCCTGTCTCCACGGCCCCGGCGCCACGCTGCCAGGCATAAGCCGCCACTGAGCCGGCCCCCGGCGTGGAGTCTACTAAGAAAGAAATAGACAACAACCCTCGGCACCCCACCGGCCAGAGCTGAAGTGAGCGACCCCTGAACTCCTCATCCTAGCCAGGCGGCATTTCGAGGCACCTTCCACAGAGACCGGAACGCGTGGTACAACCAGCTTAAGCCCGCGCAGGCCCATCCCAGCTCACCTCTCCTCACGGAGCCGGAGCCGGAGCAGAGATAACTGCACCCCAGGGCTTGGGTCAGGACTGCGGCAGG
>PVLC010006525.1:0-68777 GCA_004027655.1 Graphiurus murinus | reverse complement strand
TAAAGAAGAACAAAATCATGTTCTTTGCAGGAAAATGGATGCAACTGGAAAACATTATGTTAAGTGAGATTAGCCAGTCACAAAGAGTAAAGAAACATATGTTCTCCCTAATATGCGGATGTTAGGGAGTAGATGGGACATAAGAGGGTCCCCAGATGAAAAAGTAGAGACCCTCGATAAACAAAGAAGTAGACTTAACTGAAGGGAATGGACGTCGGGTGTGGGGGGAAGAGCATCCTAAGGCACATGATGTACTTACACAATTATATCAAGATCACTCACTGAACTGAACTTGAGTGGGAGGGAGGGCGAAGGAGCGGGGTGGGAATTGGGGACAGGGTCAGATGAAAAATGTGTGCAGATTTGTCTTTATCAATTTGTACCTAACAAAAATGTATAAATACAAAGCATGAATTATTACAATAAAAAAAAAAAGAAAACGAGTGGTGATAGTGGGAATCCTTGTCTTGTTCCTGATTTAAAGGGAATTCCTACAGTTTCTCCCTGTTGAGTGTGATATTTGCTTTGGGTTTATTGTATTGTGTTATTATTGTATATTGCCTAATGATGTTGAAGTAAATTGACCTCATAGATGTGGGGTCCTCTCGACAAAAAGGGGGCCCCTACCCTGATCTCCCTGGAGCATCTACCCCGAGAGGGGTTTCCCCACGGAAAAGGAAGGTCACGCCAAAATGAACACACAGCGGGGACTGAGCATAGGAGAACTCATCCGTTTATTACATGAGGGGCAAGGTGTTATATAGGGCAGAGCGAGGGGAGTGTCTTCTTGTAGGGCCAATCAGCGTAGAGGTCATCTTGATCATGCCTCTTTGGCCTAATCCAAAAAGTTGATCCTATCAATGGCTTGATCATGCAGAGGAGACATTTCTCATCTAATCCTGATCTCTGGTAAACAGTCTTAGGTCTCCACCCTCGCCACTCCCTCTCTGTGCCATCTTTGATGTATTTTCGGGCGGTGCTACCGCCTTCTCTCTGGGGATGTTTCCCCACAATTCCCCCTTTTTGTTTTTTATGAGGGTAGCTCCTCCTTTGAGAGTGTGCCTGTCTTAGGTTGTCCCCATCTTTTAGGGGATCTTACCCATCACTGACTACCACTCAAGCTATTAGGAGGGCTCCCCAGGGGTTTTAGTTTGAAGTGATGGCATCTCTCTCATAGTGGTCGAGGGCAGAGGGGAGAGGAGTTTGATGGCCGAGGATGAGGCCCAGGAGGCCAGCTGCAAGGATCCTTCATCCGCATTAGTTCCATGCTCGGGACCATCCATAAATGCATCTTTATCCTGTGGAGGAATGGGAGACATTGGTTCAGGGCCATAATGGCCCTGACTTGGTGGGATTTGTTTTATGTTTCTTGCCAGCAGCCAAAGGGGTTTGGGCTCATTTTGAGGAAATACACATCCATATCCTCTTCCAATAGTAAGCAGTGGGTCGGGGCCCTGCCACTGTCCTGTAAGGGGATCCCTCCACCATACTTCTTGTGGTTCAGCTGTCATTAAAGGCCACCAATGTTTAACCAGGAGGGGAACATCTTCATTTTTGTAAAAATTTAAGATATTTAAAGATATTAGTGCCATGTTGATTTGTTCTTGGGGGGAGACTCCCCCTTTTGTTTTTTAAGCTGGTTTTTTATGTTTTGATGAGCTCGTTCAATTGGTGATAGATGCATCTACGCATCTGCGTCACCTAAGATATCCTGGCTTAACAAGTTGGCATTAAGGCCAGGAGCCACCAAGGACTGGACTTCACCGGTCCCTCCATGAGAGACACCCCTTAACCTTTTTTGCTGCTATTTCACCTCCCACTCCCAGGATGGGGGGGCAGGGCTCTAGCTCCCACGATGGCGGGGCTTCCTCTTCTCTGAGGATAGTCCTGTCTGCCCCAGTGTCAATCAAACATTTAAACCTATTGTCTCCGATGGTAATATCAATTTTGGGGCGGAGACCGGGGACGATGGGTACTGTCCAATTAGCCAATGGAGACCCCTTCTCTAGCTGTGGTGTTAAAGGAACACTCCCTTTTATTGAGGGGATGGAGTCACCTTTTCCCCCTTTGCATGACAGGGCTGGGGGTTGCCCCCTTCCTAGTTTAAACCCTTTCCTTTTATATAATATCTGGACCGACATTCTGCCTTCCAATGAAAGCCTTTGCCACATCTGGGGCAGGGCCCAGGGGGAGGGCGTCTGCCCCCCCCCAGGGCGGTACCATTAGGACATTCTCTCCTGAAGTGTCCCGGTTGGCCACAGCCAAAACATTTTCCTTTGGAGGAATATGGCTGTGAATCCTCTTGATGGGCCTTTAGCAACAGGTTAGATAGTTGTTGTGTCTGAGCTGTTAGGGCTGCTGTTAGGGCCAAGGTCTGATGAGACTGAGTGCCTACATCCCGACAGGCAATAATCCATCTCTCTTTGGATTGCTCCTTAAGTCCTGAACAAGCCAACTTGTGATCAGAATTCATTCCCTCCCATACCAGCATTTTAATAAAGGCATCTCTCAGAGACCCGGGAGGAAACTTTCTGTGAATACTTTTTTCTACCCTATCTATAAAAGAGGGTAAGTCCTCCCCTGGTTTTTGGTTAATGCCTGAGATAGGGGACTCTGTGGGCCCTTCTTCTAGTTTTTGCCAGGCTGTCATTGCAATGCCCCTTATCTGGTCCTGATAAGGTGCTGGCAGAGCTGCTTGTTGAGCCCCGGAAGCAAACTGATCTGCCGTTCCTGACAGCTGGCTGTAAGTGAGCGCTACGGGTGGTTGAGCCTCTGCATTTCTTTCTGCCTGTTGGTGACACTCCTTCTTGAAAAAGGCATACCATTTAATGTAGACCCCCCTAGGAAGGACCGCCTTACATAAATTTTTCCAATCCTGGGCCGTGCAGGGTTGATGAGTCAACCCCTGCAAAATGGTCTCGGCCCTAGGGGAGTTGGGCCCGTCCTCACTGACCACCTTTTTTAATTCCTTTAGGTCTTGGGGTTCCCATGGGTACCATGGGTCCAGTTGAGCTGGGGTGGGGTTCAGATTAACCGGAAAAGCCTGCAACGGGGATTCCCCTCAGTCATAGGGGGGAGGGTCTGTCCCCGAGGGGCATGCTTCCCTGAAGGGGGCTTACCTTAGATTTGGGAATCCCCACCTCCTCTGGGGGGGGGGGCAGAGGCCCCTCCCTGATGGGGCCTGACCGAGGCTGTCCAGGCCAGGGAAGGATCACTATCTAGCTGTTTTGTGCCCCCTGGGTCAAGGGAATCCCTGTACAGCTCGGCTTTTAGCTTCACATAGAAGGCCGACCATGCCCCCTCCTCCAGGCCGGAGAAGTCCCCCTCACCCCTGACAGCTGAGGAAGAACTATGGCCCCCAAAACATGCCTTAAGGGCTGATAGCATGGGATGAAAACCCAAAGGGGGTGTTTTCCCAGTTTGCACCTCCCTCCAGCAAGCAAGGCAATGTACCCAGTCCCAGGTATCGAAAGAAAAAAGATCACCCAAAGTGATCCATGGTACCAGATCAACTACCTCCCTCCAGATTTCGTCTTCCTGTAAGTTTGACAGTTCTAGCCCTTGGCTCCTAAGCATATATTTAAAGGCCTTAAGTGCTGGCTCTTTATCTTTTACCGTTGTACTATCCATTTTTCTATATGGGTCTACCTTCCCCTGTAGACCGCTTAGCCGCGAGGCAAAGATACTCACATTCTTCCCAGGGAACAAGTAAGCGGAAACCGTAGGGCGAAACTGGGCGGAAACACCAGCTGTGGGGTCCTCTCGATGAAAAGGGGGCCCCTACTCCGATCTCCCTGGAGCATCTACCCCGAGAGGGGTTTCCCCACGGAAAAGGATGGTCGCGCCAAAATGAACACACAGCGGGGACTGAGCATAGGAGAACTCATCCGTTTATTACATGAGGGGCAAGGTGTTATATAGGGCAGAGCGAGGGGAGTGTCTTCTTGTAGGGCCAATCAGCGTAGATGTCATCTTGATCACGCCTCTTTGGCCTAATCCAAAAAGCTGATCCTATCAATGGCTTGATCATGCAGAGGAGACATCCCTCTTCTAATCCTGGTCTCTGGTAAACAGTCTTAGGTCTCCACCCTCGCCACTCCCTCTCTGTGCCATCTTTGATGTATTTTCGGGCGGGGCTACCACCTTCTCTCTGGGGATCTTTCCCCACAATAGAAGCTAGACAAGTACTCAAACACAGAAGTTCCTTTAAAAAACTTAGGGACTAAACTTAGGAACTAAACTAAAACTTAGGAACTAAGTTTTTTTTTTATTTTTATTTTTATAATTGGTGCATTGTGATCAGACATCTTAATGAGGTACAAGCTGGTAGACGCATACATGCACACAGCACTCATTTAACCCTTTCCCAATTCCAACCCCATTCCGCCCCCCCCCCTTCTTATCATGTTTGGTTTAGAGATTGACTTTAATATGTTTGTAAAAGTGCATCATATATATTAGGGTGTTTCCCTCTCCCCACTTCCATCACCTTCAGTTAGGTCACCTTGTCTGCTCATCTAAGGTTTTTCCTTCTTCATCTAGAGCCCCTTCTATGTCTCACTTTCTTCCTAGCTTCCACATATTAGGGAGAATATCCGGTTTTTAACATTCTGTGACTGACTAATCTCACTTAGCACAATGTTGTCCAGTTCTATCCATCTCCCTGCAAATGATATGACTTTTTTCTTCTTTATGGCTGAGTAAAATTCCATTGTGTACATATGTGATAGTTTTGTAATACATTCATCTGTTGATGGAAATCTTGGCGGGTTCCATAGTTTGGCAATTGTGAATTGTGCAGCTATAAACATAGATACACATGCATGGGTTTGATAGTTTGGTTTCCATTCTTTTGACTAGATACCCAGAAGTGGTATTGCTGGATCATATGGTAGGTTCTTTCCTATTCATCTGAGGACCCTCCATAGTCTTTTCCAATGTGGTTGCACTAATTTGCAGTCCCACCAACAACAATGAATTAGGATTCCCAGTTCTCCACACCCTTGCCAGCATTTGTTATTGTTCGTGTTTTCTATGATTGCCATTCTTATAATCTCAAGGTAGTTTTGATTTGCATCTCTCTGATTGCTAATGATGTTGAACATTTCCTGATACATTTATTGACCGTTTGTATTTCTTCTTTTGTGAAGTGTCTATTTAGTTCACTGGCTCTTTTTTTATTGGGTTATTTGTTTTCTTACTGGTGAGTTTCTTGGGTTTCCTGTATATTCTAGATATTAGTCCTCTATTGGAGGAGTAGTAAGTTTTGGATAGTTTTCTTTGCTGCACAGAAGCTCTTCAATTAATTTAATCCCACATATTGATCCTCTTTTGAATTTCTTGTGCCTTTGGGGTGTTGTTGAGAACGTTTTCACCTGTTCCTATGTGTTAAAGCATTGAACCTATGCCATCTTCAAGTAGCTGTGAGGTCTCTAGCCTGACTTCCAGATATTTGACCCATCTTGAATTGACTCTTGTGCAGGGTGAGAAAATGGGATATATTTCTATTTTCTCCATATTAATAACCAGTTTTGCCAACACCATTTGTTGAAAAAGCTGAATTTTTCAGCACACATTTTTGGCCCCTTTGTCAAAAATCAATTGGCTATAAGTGTGCAGATTTGTTTCTGAGTCATCTATTCTGCTCCATTGGTCTATGTGTCTATATTTGTACTCCTTTGATTTCTTTCTCTTGCCTTATTGGTCTTGCTAGTGTCTCAAGTACTATATTAAACAGAAGTGGTGATAATGGAAATCCTTGTCATGTTCCTGTTTGTAGTGGGAACTCTTGCAGTTTTTCCCCATTTAAAATGATGTTGGCTGTGGCCCTATTGTATATTGCCTTTATGATGTTGAGGTATGTTCCTTCTATTCCAATTCTCTGCAGAGCTTTTACCATGAATGGATGTTACTAGTATTTTGTGTAGCAGTTTTTTGTCTAAGTTCATCAACAATATAGGTCTGTAAATTGTTTTTCTTGAGTTTTCTTTATTTGGCTTTGGTATCAATGTGATATTGGCTTCATAGAATGTATTTGGTAGAGTCCCATTTATTTCTATTTCATAGGATAGATTGAGGAATATTGGGATTATTTCTCCTAAAAAGGTTTTACAAAATTTGCTTGGGAAACCGTCTGATCCTGGGCTTTCATTTGATGGTAGACTCTTTATTGCTGTGCCCCTAAGGTTTTATAATTTAAAATTTAGCCTTTCAAATGCATGAGTATTGAGCATTAAGTAAATATGCAAAAGCTTTCTTTACAGATAGGAGTTGCTAGGGTTTCTATCCACTCAGAATCTCCTGTGTTGAAATCTGGTCTTTAATACATCCAGGTTCAGAGGCGGTACATTGTTACAGGAGTTGGGTCTTTGGGGGCATGATCTTGATGGCTCTATCTATGCTTTGCCCCATTTTTTTCTCTCTCTCCTTCTCAGCTGCCATGAGCTGGGCAGTTTTCCTCTTACATGCCCTGCTTCCTTGATGTTTTTGCCTTGAGACTATTCAACCATGGACTGATCTTTTGAAACTCTGAGCCCTTAAGTAAACCTTTTCTTCTCTAAGTTTTTCCTGTCAGGTATTTTAGTGAGAGTGATGAACAGCTAGGTAACAGGCATTATTGAACATGAAATTTCTCTATCAATATTTGAGTCAATTCATCATTGCTTTTATTTTTACTTTTTATACTTTTATTGGTAGATTAATATGAAACATCATAATGTAGTTCATAGTGATTGTAACATACATACACATAACTTTCTAATTTTATTCACTATATGATAAATATTCTAGATTATTATCCTTTTTAAAGATCCCAAATCACATATAATTATAGTTGGGAAAAAACTTTTCAAGACATCTATTGTTCAGTAATGTGAACAAAGCAACGAAAATTGAACTACAGCTAAAGAGACCCCAGAAAGCAGATCAGGGAGAACAAAGGAGCCCGTCCTCATGGTAATGATGCCATGCCACAGAGCAGCAGCAGCCATTAAGCTAGCTGCCCGGCACGGGGTCTACTAGCACAGAGATATCTAGCAACCTCCTGCGTACCCAGCGACCAGATGTGGAGTAAGTGATCCCAGAACTCCACGTCCTAACCAGGCAGCATATCTCCGCACCTTCAAAACTGCTAAACAAAATACTAGCAATGCACATTCAAAACAACATCAAGAAAAGTATACACCATGACCAAGTCGGGATCATCCCAGGGATGCAAAACTGGTCCAACATACAAAAAACAATCCATGTAATTCACCACAACAACAGAATCTAAAACAAAAATCACATAATAATCTCAATTGATGCTGAAAAAACATTTGACAAGATCCAACACCCATTCATGCTAAAAACGCTGCAGAGAATCAGAATAGAAGAAACATACCTCAGCATCATAGAGACAATATACAATTGGCCCACAGCCAGCATCATATTAAATGGAGAAAAACTGCAAGAGTTCCCTCTAAGAACAAGAACAAGACAAGGATGTCCATTATCACCTCTTCTGTTCAATATAGTACTTGAGACTCTAGCCAGAGCAATAAGGCAAGAGAGGAAATCAAAGGGGTAAAAATAGGGAAAGAAGAACTAAAACTATCCCTTTTTGCAGATGACATGATACTGTACTTAGAAGACACAACAAAGTCAACAAAAAACTAATAGAATTGATCAACAAATTCAGCAAAGTGTCTGGATACAAAATCAACCTTAAAAAATCAGAAGCTTTCCTGCATGCCAACCATAAATCCACTGAAAAAGAAATCCAGAAAACAATTCCACTCACAATAGCACCCCAGAAAATAAAATACTTAGGGACAAACCTAACCAAGGAGGTAAAAGACCTCTATAAGGAAAACTATAAAAAGTTGAAAAAAGAAATTGATGAAGACCTTAGAAGATGAAAGATCGTCCATGCTCTTGGATAGGCAGAATAAGTATTATCAAAATGGACATCCTCCCAAAAGTGATCTACAGATTGAATGAAATTACCAAGGTCACTCCTCACAGACATAGAAAAGTCAATCCTTAAATTCATTTGGAACAACAAAAAGCCCAGGATAGCCAAAATAGTTCTTGGCAGCAAGTACCATGCAGGAGGTATCACAATCTCTACTACAAAGCCACAGTAATAAAAACAGCATGGTATTGGCACAAAAACAGACTCAGAGAACAATGGAGCAGAATAGAAGTTTCAGAAACAGACCCACAGGGTTACAGTCAACTGATTTTTGACAAAGGAGCCAAAAACATACACTGGAAAAAAGATAGCCTGTTTAACAAATGGTGTTGGCAAAACTTGTTAACCACATGCAGGAAAATGGAAATAAACCTCACTTTCTCACCCTGCACAAGAGTCAATTCCAGGTGGATCAAAGACCTCAAAGTCAGGCCAGAGTCCTTGCAGCTACTTGAAGAGGGCATAGGACCAACAGTTCAACACATAGACACAGGTAAAATCTTTCTCAACAAGACCTCAAAAGCACAAGCAACTCAAAGGAAGATCAATACATGGGATTGCATTACACTAAAGATCTTCTGTGCAGCAAAGGAAACTATCAAGAACCTCAATAGAGATACAAACTATCGGGACCCCAGGCTGGACCCTCAACCATGAGGCCCCAATAAAGACGACGACTGACCCACCACGGGCAAGAGGTGGAGGCTCGTAATGCCACGCAGGGCTTGAGCCATGGGGTGCCTCATACAGCTCTCACCTGGGCCGGCCACGAGCCAGGCGTGCTGGTGCATGTGCTCTGGCGTGGTGCAGCCCTAGGATGTTACCTCCTGCAGCCACTTCTGGCACTCTGCCAGGCGCCATCTAGAGGTGGGGTCTTTCCGGCCGGGCTAAGACCCCAACACAAACTGTGAACTAATTTCTTTGCTAGTGGTTACTGTATTTTGTTTGATGGTATAATTTACTTGAATTCAGCTGAATTTACATCATCTATATTCATTATGCTGAGATCAGCTGAATGGATATCTTTATGACATGAATATAACAAGGTCTAAGCAGCTGAATTTTCTAATCAGTGTTCACTAACAAATCACTGCTTATATTTACCTATACCATAGATAGCTCACTGCATAACTACTCTATTTGAAAAATTCACTAACCAATAATTCAAATACATGATTGATTGGCAAGACAGTGTAGTTTGTGTGTGTGTATGTGTGTGTGTGTGTGTGTGTGTGTGTGTGTGTGTGTGGTACTGGGGAGTGAAACTAGGAGAATTCTACCTCTGAGATACATCCCCAGCCCTTTTTATATTTATTCTGGTACACATGATATTGAAATTGGCATTGGTTATCTCACATATGTACATAACATCAATGGAAGTGTTTCCTTTATTAATTTTCCCTCTCCCACTTCCATTCCCAAAATCACCTCCCTCACTCCACTGGAGTTTCTCCTCCATTACCTAAGATCCCTCTTATAGCCCAATTACTCCGTTCTCTACAGGAGAGAAAACATATGACTTTAGACTTTCTGTGACTGACTAATCTCACTTAACATAATGTTCTCCAGGTCCATCTATTTCCTAAAAATTATATAATTTTGTTCTTTATTGCTGAATAGAATTCCATTGTGTGTATATCCCATAATTTTGCAATTCATTCATCTGTTGATGGAAACTTAGGTTGATTACATAATTTGGGTATTGTAAATTGTGTTGCTATAAATATTGATATGCATGTGTCACTATACTTTTCTCATTTCAGCTGTTTGTAAAGATACCCAGGAGTGGTATAGCTTAGTCATATGGTGGATTGAGTCCCAGTTCTCTGAGGAATCTCCACACTGATCTCCATATCAGCTGTACTAATATGCAATCCCACCAACAGTATATAAGAGTTTCTATTTTCCCACATTCTCACCAGCATTTACTGTTGTTTGACTTCTTGGTGACTTCATTCTAAGTGGAGTTAGATTGCTAATGATGTTGAACATTTTTCCATATATTTACTGGACATTTGTATTTCTTCTTTTCTGTAGTGTCTACTTAATTCATTTGCTCATTTTTTGGTTGGGTTATTTGGTTTTTTAGTGGTAAGTTTCTTAAGTTCTTTGTGTAATTCACGTGTTAGTCCTTTATCAGAGGAGTACCTGGCAAAGATCTCCCATTCTGTTGGCTCTCTTGATGGTTTCCTTTGCTGCACAGAAGCTCTTCAATAATGTAATCCCAGTTATTAATCCTTGTTTTAATTTCTTGTGCCTTGAGGTTCTTATTGAGGAAGTTTCTACCTATGGCTATATGTTGGTGTGTTGTACCTATGCCCTCCTCCAACAAGTTCAAAGCTTCTGGTCTAATTTCCAGGTCTTTGATTCATCTTGAGTTGACTTTTGTGCAGGGTGAGAGGTAGGGATTTAATTACATTTTTCTACAAATGGTTAACAAATTTTCCTGGCACTATTTGTAGAAAAGGCTGTATTTTCTCCAATGTATGTTTTTGGTCACATTTATTGAAAAAAATTTAAATGAACTGTCTTCTAAGAGTGAGACTATTTTCTATATTGTCTAATCTATCAGAGGTGATTTCTACTGAGGTCTTTATTTCATTTATTTTCCCTTTCATTTTGCTCAAGGCTTTTTTTTTGTTCTTAGTTAGGGTCTAAATTTCTTTATTAATATGTTCTTTCATATCCTATACACTTCCTCTGATTTCATTTCTAAGGCATTTGATTATATTGAAAGTCAAAATTCAGAATTCTCCCTCTGGTATTTTCTGTAGTGCTGTATTGATGTTGAGTTGTAGGAGTTTAATTTTTCCTCATTGGTCTTCATGCTCATGTTTTCAAGGTTCTTAAGTTTTTGTTTCTACTGTTTTAGCATACTCTTTGTCTTTGTGTGAGAGTCCTATGTATATCTGTTGTCCCTTTATAATAAGTTCTATGCTGGGGGTATATATTTGCCTCAATTAATCTGTGTTGTCAGAAATTTGAGTTAGTCCCTCAGAACCTCTTCAATAGGATATAGTTCTTAGTCAGTGCAAGCAAGCAGCAATCTCTGATTGGCTACAGGCCTCTATGCTCTCTGGGCCCAAATTCAACAGGGTCACAAACTATGACATTCTGAGCCTATGGCCTGGCTGGCTGAGATTTAATGCCCCAGGGACATCACTCCTGCGCTGCTGGTTGCAATAAATGTAAAATACCCCCCCCCCCAGCTGAACTCCAGTCTCTCTGGTCATAGGGTCTAAGTTAAGCAGGACCAGAGATTATGATATTCTGAGCCTGTAGCACAGCTAACTGAGCTTTGATGCCCCAGGGACACCACCACTATTCTACTATTCTGCTTGCGATCATTTGAAACTCTGTCAGATGCTGGCCTCCATGATCACCAGGCATGAACTCTGAAAGCCAAGTGACTGTAGCATTCTCAGCCTGAGGCATGGCTACCTGAGGCAAATTGCCCCAGGAACACCACTGTTGCTCTGCCAGGTACAATCACATGAAATCCTGCTAGCCCCTGACCTCCCTGCTTGTGGAGCCCAAACTCTGCCAAGGGAGATATTGTACCATTTTGAACCTGGGGTGGGTATGGGTGGCTCAGTTGTTTAGCCCCAGGGATACCACTACTGTTCTAGGAAGCTGCAATCACACGAAACCTTGCAGGCCAAGATACTCATAGCTCCCAAACACTTCCAGGAGAGAGTTTATAGCCTTCCAAGACTGTGGCATGGTTGGCTGAGTTATTTCACCTCACAGACACCACTACTGATGATGGATAATTACTGGAGACCCCACAGGAGCAGATAGACTGCTGATTCTAGGTCTTGCCTAAGTGTCCCTAGGACTTTCTGTTAATTTGTATTTCTTCTGTGTCCAACTGTAGTTCCCAACCCCACCTCCACAGAGATGATTTGCAATCTTACAGACTCTATGGATTTGGTAATTGCCATGTGAGTGAGTCCCTGAAGCCAAGCAGGCTCCCGCTGGGATAGTTTGTAAACTCCTGTTCTTGACAAACACCATTGTACATATTCAGGTTCCTGCAGGAAGGGTCTGCAGTTTCAATCCTAAGGAGTTCTACTGTACCTGCAGGAATTTGCTGGGTGTTTTGGGTGGGTGGTCTGCAGATTTGCAGTCTTGAGGTATTCTTTGAGTGTGGAGAGAGTTTTTCTTTTTTTTTTTTTTTTGGTACTGGGGATTGAACCCAGGGGCATTCTACCTCCGAGCTACACCCCCAGCACTATTTTTTATCCTTTATTTTGAAACCGGGTCTCACTAAGTGCCGAGTGCCTCACTAGGTAGCTGAGGCTGGCTGTGAACCCAGATCCTCTGGTCTCCGCCTCCCAAATGCTGGGATTACAAGTGTGTGCCACAACACCTGGCTTTTTTTGGTTCTCTATAATCACTGGCTTGACAGGATTCAACTTTTTCTTTGCTGGAGTTCATTTTCAAGAGCCACTGGCAGTTGCCAACTCCATGATGGTGCCAGCCTCTGTTGTTTGCTCACAGATAAGATGTGTGGAACTTTTTTTGGTCCTCTGCTTCTGTGCTGCCTCCAATTCAGCCATATTTTGACTGTTTTTATTCTATTGAAGTCTGGCTGCTTTTCTTCTCTTTCCAAGAAACAGTCTTCCCACTGGTTGAGTTCCAAGCCTTGGAGAAACCAAAACTCACTGCCTTCCTCTATTCCATCATTGTTCTTACATCAAGTCTATTATTTAATTTTGAAACAGGGTCTCACTAAGGAGGTCCTTGCTATGTTACTTAGGCTGTCCACAAACCTGTGATCCTCCTGTCTCAGCCTCCCAAGTACTGCAATTACAAATGTATGCCACTATGCCTGAATTATTTTTGCTTTTGAAACAGGGTCTACCTGTTTCTGAGAATCTTGCTATGTTGCTGATGCTGTACTTGAAGCTGTGAGCATCCTGTCTCAACTCCCAAGTACTAAGATTACAGGTTTGTGCTACCATGCCTGGCTAGGTTACTTTTTCTAGAGACCTTAAAGAGTTCATATATTTTCTTAACAATCAGAAAATGCGTTAGGCCATAGAGAGATTCTACTCAGAAAATTAGTTCTGTGGGTAACATGTGCATTTTACTTGAAAAATCTTTTTTATTGCTTTGTAAAGTGTGTACATCAATACAGCTGAAGTGTGTTTTAATCGAAGACAGTGAAAGAGACAGTTCATAGTCTAAGAGAAATTTATAATCTATTCTAAATTTATTTCATTGGAAAAAATGCATTTACTGGTGAACTAATAATGAAAAAATAATTACTTAAGGTTTTTTTTTTTTTTACCTAAAAGAACCGTGGTTTTAGCCAGGCATGGTGGCACACACCAGTACTTGGGAGACTGAGACAGGAGGATCATGCATTTGTGGTCAGCCTCAACAACTTAGTGTGGCCTTCCACAATTTAGTGAGACCTTGTTTACAAATTAAAATAATAATAATAATGATAATAATGATGATAATAATAATAATAATAATAATAAGAAGAAGAAGAAGAAGAAGAAGAAGACTTGGAGCCAGACGTGGTGGCACCTGCTTGTAATTTCAGTAATTGTGAGGCTGAGACAGGATAATTGCAGGTTCATAGCCAGCCTCAGCTACTTAGTGAGGCCCTTTACAACTTAGTGAGACTCTGTTTCAAAATAAAGAAGAAAAATTAGGACTGGAGATGTAGCTCAGATATAAAATGCCCCTGGATTCAATGCCCAGTACCACACATAGACAAAATAACCACGTTTTAAAATCTGGATATTTTATCCTATTGTTTCAAAATTATACATTAATATGCATATATATTTATATATTATATATTTATATATAACTGATTATACAGGCATTTGTGTGTACAGTTATAGTTATGTTAATAACACACATTAAGTTAATTATGTAAACTTGTATCTCATAACTATATTATTTATTGTACTGACCACCAAGAGACATCTGTGCATCTATCTGTGTGCATGCCCATGTGCATTTTTTCAAAATAATATTAAACAAATTCAGATATCAGTAATAATTAACTATATCTATAGTTAATTGTTAAGAGAAAACAATTTGATTAACATTTAGAAACAAGTAAGTTGACCTAAATTGCTTCTTATAATGTGCAAAATTATATTTTACTCGAGTCAGCCTTATTTAGTTTCCCCTATCTTGCAGAGCTAGAAGTAGGGCCAATTACATCTACTCCTGGAATTCTGGAGCTTTAAGCTAAGGAGGTAGCCAAGTTGAGAATGGAGATTCCTGAATAAGTTCAGTAAATTGAAGGAATTGCATACTTTGGGTTGGCAAATGGAAGGGACTGTAAGATGGATAGAGGGATTTAATATAAAGCAAAGGGCTTGGAGACCCAAGAGTATCAATGGAAAGAATAGTAAATTGAAATTGGTGAATATTAGGGTATACCAATCTAGGAGGATGTAAGTAATAAGATGCCTTTAAACTTGGATGAGCTTTTCCTTTCCCTTTAGCATGTGGAGGTGTGGATAAATTTCAGCAGTGACTTATTCAACTCTGACTACTTCTATTAAAGTGTTTGATGGAAAGGTGTCTATATGTTTGTTTGTTTTTTTTTACTTTTGTATTATAACCAAAAAATCCATGCAAAAAATACTTAACTGTAGAAGACACTTAAAATATTCACTAATTATTGAGTAAAATCTCCCAGGATTTACTTCTGAATAATTGTACCAGGTGGTCCTGAATAGAGCCCTTATTAAATGTTTTCTGAAACCCCTAAATTCCTATAATATTTAAATTACACATCTCTGTTCTGCATTATTTTAGAAAGAACATATCTCAAGTATCAGAACTTTAAAAGTTACCTTCCAGATAATTCAAGGTCCTTGGGAAAGAACAGGTTATCCAGAACTAAGGTACAGAAATTACTAAAAATTTTGATAAAATTGACTTAACTGGTCATGTAATAGAACTTTTAGTTCTAAAATAGTAAGTACATTGCTGAAAGTACTTTCATCTAATCCTAAAGATGTCAAATCCATTGCCCTGTAAAAGGTTTTTAGTAATTGTATGTCAGTCCTAGCAAATTCAATTTGACCAATTTTGAGAAGATTCTGTATCAGCATCGAATGATCCTAATTATTACAAGATTTTTCATTATGTAAGCTTTAGTCCTCCAAGTTACAAATTAAGCCCTATATTTTTTCAATCCTAAATTACCCACTCACTTTATTTGTGAATTTTCAAAAATGGCAGCTAATATTAAACCATATATAATATTTGTAAAATTTTCATACATTCTTCATCTCATTAAATCATAATAACCTTGTCATGGAAGTGCTATTGTTATCACAGTTTCACAAAACATGGAACTGGTGAAGATGTACTTTATCCAGAGTCACATATCTTCCAGCATTTATGATGAGAGAGTCAGAAGCAAAGTACTTCAGCAATGTCATCAGTTGCCAGTGCTTTATGTGGAAGGGGAGCTTCTTTCTAGACAATAATTGCAGCTACCACTCTTTGCCAAGATTGGGTAATAAAGAATTTAATATGTACATTAACTAATTTAATCCTCACAAAAACTTAAATATAAATGTTATTATTTTTTTCGCTTTACAAAGGAAAAAAAACTGACTTACAGAATTTAAATGACTTTTCTAAGTTTACACAGGTAAGCAGGCAATGTCAAAATTCTAATCTAGCAAAGTGGGCTCTTAAATCTATATTCTTTGTCATAGTATGATAGTGCCAGCCAGTGGAACCTAAGAACAATTCTTAGAGCCATACCTGATTAAGAGATCTAATTTATACTTTAACTTTGGCTAATGATTCTGAGTAGTTATTGAGCTTTATCAACCACTCCACATATCCACGTGGGTCCCAGTTAAAAGATTCAGTGAAGTGTTCCTTCAATATTAAGAAGACAAATGAAAAGTGATGTTCATACCACCATTTACTTTTCAAATGTTCAAATCACTTAAGGATTCCTTCAGTTTAGAGGTATAGGGAAGAGCTTGTGTTGTTGAGCAATAGGTGCTAGTCAACTATCATGTGTAAACTCCTGAAATAGATGAAATGGTACCAATTTAGCAATATCATTGCCAATTGATTGGAAAGAAACAAATCTTCTTACTAGGGAAGAATCTAGAGATAATCTGTGAGGCATATCACTTAGATTGCTGATTCCACCTATATTCTCCATTCAGATCAAAAGGTCTAAAGAATCACATTGTTACTCTCTTCCTCCTCTTCTACTACCTTCCCTTTCACTGCCTTCCCCTTAATTGTGTGTGTGTGTGTGTGTGTGTGTGCGTGTCTAGAAAGACACATATTCTTATAACAAATGTGCTTATGCAACTATAAAGGCTGACAAATCCCAAGTCTGTATTCCACAATCTCAAGAGCAAATGGAATATATCCAGTTAGGGTCTGAAAGGCCCGAGAACCAGGAGAACTAGTAGATGATTGAGTTTCAGTTGGAATGCCAGCAAGCTCAAGACCCCAAAAGAACCAATGTTTTACTTTGAGTTCAATGAAGGAAAAAAGTGTCTCTGTTCAAAGCAGAAGAAATTCTTTCTTATTCAAGGGAGAGCTCACCCTTTTCTTCTATTAGGCCTTAAACTGGTTGTATAACACCTTCCTAAGCATACCCAGAATAATGTTTGACCAAATATCTGGGCACTCCTTGGCCTAAACAAGTTGACACATAAAATTCACCATTGCAAGGGTTATATAGTGAATTAAATTAGGTATCTTTAAACACTGGAATAATATTATGCACAAAATAATACTTGATGTTTCAGAAGGCACAACACTGAGATTCTGAAGATAGTACATTCATGTGCAAAATCCTTTGTGCTCATTCTGGGGATATAGGCTTTCAAAGTTTACTTATGAGGAAAAATGGCATATAAATATACCTGCATCATTTCAATTGTTCTTGTCCTCTTCAGCCCAAATTTTTATTTTATCCTCCTCTCCCTCAATCTTACTTCCTCACTTTCTTTCTCTCCCTTTGTCTGCCGACCTCCTTTCTCTTCCCCGCCCAAGTACTTACAGTTTAAATTAAAATGCACATATGACATACCCTCACTTTATATACCTCTCCCCTTTCTTGCTATTGCAACAAAATATTCAATGGCCCTTCTCTGTACGATTGTAAAACTTTTGTTCTGGTTAATGGTTAATGTCCCAAGTCTGAAGATAATGGGTGATAAATATCCCTACCTTCTAAAGAGTATTTGCTAGATACATCCCAATAGGCCTGCAAACCTCATTATTGCTACCATCCCATAGAAAGAGAAGACTAGAAATTTATTAATTCATTAAATTAGGTGAATTATTCAGAGTAATGGGACCTGGGATGTAATTTCAGGGAGAGGAACTGAGGGAGTTCACAAAATTTGGGACAGTGTAATTTTTCCCATATTTTCAGGAACCATGTAGTAATGAGGTTCTTATAGGCAATTTTCTTTATGTTCTTTTTTGCAGTCCTGGGTATTGAACCCAGGAGCATTCTACCTCTTATCTACACCCCCAGCCTAATTTTTCATTCTTTGTTTTGAAACAGGGTCTCCCTAAGTTGTGGAAAGCCTCATTAAGTTGCTGAGGCTCTCATTAAGTTGCTGAGACTGGCTTCAAACCTGCAATCCTCCTGTCTCAGCCTCTCAAGTACTGGAATAACAAGTGTGTACCACCACACCTGGCTCTTGCCGGCAATTTTTTGAAGAGCAAATGAATGAGCCCATGCTCCTTTGGGAGACATCATTTGTTCACTAGCAACACAAGTCATTTACAACTAAGAGAAAACTGAAATTTCCATAGATGAGTAAATAGACTTTCTCTCCTTTCCTACCAACCACCTCCCCAACCCTGATTCTGAGGAAAAGTGGCAGAAAAAGAGGAAAAGCAAAACACACACACCATTTTCCTTTCTCAAACACAGGCCCTGACCCATAGGTCAGACCTGAACTTTGTGAAAGGCATGGGTACAGAAAAGTGAAGAAGCTTTGTGTTGGATGTGAGGTTGTGGTGTATTGTTGTCATTTGTTTGCAGTACTGTTTGAAACCTAAGGCTTTATGCATGTTAGGCATGTGCTCTACCACTAAGTTATCATGCCAAACCTTGAGATTGAAGTATTGATTTGGAGTGGATGGACTTTCACATCCCTAAAAATATGTCATAAGACTTTTTTGGTATAATTATGTGAACAAAACTATGGCATCTGCATTTTCAGTGGCAGGGCAAAGTGATCCATCAGAAGAGTGTAGGGAACAGTGCTTGAAGAAAAATGAAGTCATTTTCAATTTATGCCTTATCAATAACAATCCATTCAATATAAACTGGTTACATTCATGGGAGTAATATGTGAAGAGTTTCTTTTTCTTGGGATGCTATGGCAAAATACCTGAGGCTGAGTGCTTTATTTAAAAAGTTTATTTAGTTTACAGTTTCGACAGTTGAAATTCCCAGACTGGGCAGCTCTATATAGTCAACCTGTGCTATCGGCCTTGTGGCTGTGTCATAACATGGCAGATGATATCACATATTATGATTGAGTGCAAGATAGAGACATCACATGTTAAGACAGGAAGAATGAGACTGGAGAAGAGTCAGGCTCACTCTTTAATAGCAAGTTGCTCTTATGGCAACTAACTTGGCCCTGCAAGAAGTACATTAATCCCTATGACCTAATCATCTTCTACTTATCCCTACCTCTTAAATATACATCATCTTTCAACACTGTTGCATTAGGGACCAAGCTTCCAGTACATGAACTTTGGTGTAACACTCACGCCCTTTCCAAACCACAGGAAGAAAATACTGTTGATGGGTATTGAGCTTGTATTGGTTGTTAATAAGGGCAATATTAGTTGATAATAACAGTAAGTTTTCATATTTAGGCAGAAGAATACAATCCTTTTCTCTGTCTCTAAGCTGTCAGCCAAGAGCTGCAGCCAATGTGACCTTGGTCAGCTAAAAGTTGGCTGTTATCCTAGCAACACTAAATGTTAAGAACACAAACACCTGAACTTAAAAAAATTGTATAGACTCTCACAATAATTTATAATAACCTTACAAGATGAAAAAGCAAGCTATACTAACCCAAATTTAATTACTAATAACATAAAATAGTTAAACCCAAACCTCCATACTTTAAAAGACTATATTCCTGTGTCTTTCTCCTCTTCATTATAAAACAAAATTTTAACATAGCAAGTACCTTCTAGTGGATGGAGATAAAGAAAAACTGAGAAACTCAACAAGGACATGGGATAGTAATGCACACTTTAAGCTTTAAGAGTAAGATAAAGCCAAAAAAAAGAAAAGTGGGCTCCTACCATGCAGCCCCCTGACCTTGATAACCAAGTAACACATTTTAATCAGTAATGTCAGGCCTCTCTTTTCCGTGTCAAGATGAACAAAGAAGGCTAACAAAAAAGGCTTACATAGCAGAGATAGCTAATGGGCCTGTACCAGTTTTTGGTGGGCAAAGAAGACTGTTGGCTAAGCAGGGTGGGAGAAAAAAGATAATTAATTCTTATAAAAAAGTATATGTTCAAGCCGGGTGTGGTGGCAACGCTTGTAATCCCAGCATTCGGGAGGCTGAGACCGGAGGATCCCGGTTCGCGGCCAGCCTCAGCTACCTAGTGAGGCCCTGTGCAACTTAGTGAGACTCCGTTTCAAAATAAAGAATAAAAAATAGGGCTGGGGGTATAGCTCGGAGGTAGAATGCCCCTGAGTTCAATCCCCAGTACCGCAAAAAAAAAAAAAAAAAAAAAAAACAAAAAGTATATGTTCAGAGACCTTTAGTATCTTAATTTCAAGGCACTCCACTGCATCACCTCTGATGTAGTGCTTTAGTTGTTCTGCCCCCCCTTTCTATCTGCAATAATAAAACTTTACTTAAGGTTGCAGCAGTGCAGTTACGGCTATTTTTCTAAAACTAGCTAAGAACAAGAAACCACAGAAACACTTCAAACTCTTACACTGGGAGTAGGGGAAAGTTTGAGAGAGAAACTGACTATAGTCTGTCAATCTGGTTTATTGCAGAGATACCATTCAGAGTTTACATCCTTTGTAGCCAGTCTGGAGAGTAGGTTTCATCATTTAGGTACATTCTTGGGGAAACTATTTTTCCACCTCTAAGAGAAACCATTATCCAAAGGTGAGATTGGTATGGGGGAATATTATTGGATAACAGTCTGGGAATAATATATTATCTTAGAATTTTGAGTTGATGAAAATCTTGAGAGGTCCAGACGTTGAGATCTTTAGTGCTGTCCAAACAAACAGCCCTCCAGAGTCTAAAACCAAATTCTTGAGTGTCCTTGGAGGCTATCAGATGAGTAGAGACAGAGCTGGAGGGCAGTGCTGGGGTTGCTTTGTTGGAGTACAAGGACAGGTCCAGCCTCCAGACAAAATAGTCTACTTTGGACTCTTGAATCTTTCAGATTATCAGCAGATGTGTATTAATGGAAAAACTAAATACCTGAGAAAATTAAATGATTTATCTGGGATTGATGTGGAAACAAAGCCAATTGGACTCAGCAAGTAAAGGTGTGAGGGAAATGCTACAGTTTATTATATGCACCTTACAGAAGATGCAGTGGTGGTTGCCAGATCAGGGAAAATAGGACAGCAAGATTGGTGGATACAGACCTCTTAGTGAAGCACAAGGTATGGCCAAGATTGACTTAGTTTGTAATACAAATTGTGCCTGCAGGTGTCAACTAAACAGGGCTTGAAAGGAATGGAACCCAACATCTGTGGAGTTCCTGTCAGCTTCTGCATCATACAGCAGGTATAGTTGTTTCAATTTCAATTAGACATTATTAGTTCATAACTAAGACGTAGTTGGACATCTAAAAGAAGCTTCATATTGGGAAAAGGGAAGATGAGAAGAATAATTTTATGTTGACTAAAGGAACAATTTGAAAATTTAAGTAAATAAAAAGAAGGCATGCAACTCTGCTCAGTAACTATACCATTCATCATTCTTTGGCTCTAGGTCTAATTCAAAGAAAGGAGGAATTTTGGTGAAATGTCAGAACTCAAGATTTCAGTCACTTGTGCTGGAGATAAGACCTATGTAAGAAAGATTCCTCATATCTTCGGATGTGTTCAACAATAAGTATTAAATTGTAATAATTTGGATTTAGACTGCCCCCTTAGCCCTCATGGAAACAGGGCAGCAATGTGGAAAAAGAGTCTTGGTTGCTAAGGAGGTGTCCCTGGAGGTGTAGCCTTCAAGATTATAAAAAGTCCTTCCTCCCCCTACTCTCACTCTTGTTTCTGGCCCCCATGATGTGAGAGCAGAGCATTTGCTCTCTCCCTCTCTTTGCTTCCTGCCTCCATACGCTGAGCTCCACAAACGCAGCCTGACATGGATTGAATCCTGAAAGCTCCAAAACTATGAGCAAATAAATCTCCCTTCCTCTAAGTTGTATGGTCAGTTATTTCAGATTGCAGCAGTGAGAGTTTTGACAGAGACAAAAACAGAAATGGAAATCATCTTTTCAATTAAGCAAGCTTTAATGGAAATCATGTAAACAAAGGTCCCCGCTAACTTTTGAAAGGGGATACTTCTTTTCCACTCCTGAGCAACAGAAGTTGGGTTAGTGGAAGACCTAGAGCTCCCTCTCACGCTCTTATGTTCTCACTTCCTCTTCCACAGGGGAGATTTGACCTAAACCCAATTTATGAGTTCTTAAGAAGAGCTTAGATATGAAAGGCCAAGCTCCTTTCCCTTTTTTTCCCTTAGAAGAGATATAATACAGTAGACTTTGTGCCTAGCTGTTCTTCCTTTTTTGTTGCTGTTGTTCAGGGAATAAGCTAATTTTCCCATGTGTATTGTTATCACACATCATTAGAAGATGGAAACAATCCATAAACTGGAAAAATCCAGGTGGAGAATATGGGAACTGTTGATTTCCATGAGAGTATGAGACCCCTCCTTTATCCCCTACCCAACTCTATAACTTTGAAAACCATAAAATTCTTGGGAAAATCTTAGACTTCGACAAGATGTAGAATGGAGGTTCAGGACAACTTATCCATTTATTAAAGTAAAAGAGAGCCTTAATTGATATCAAGGTATCTTTTTATGCAAAAATATTCAAATACAATATTTCAATAATGTTTTTTCAACATTTTCATGGGAGAGGAGTGAGAGTAACTATTTAAATCTGTTTCATAGTAATGAGAACTAATATGCTACCATTGTGGTAGTCACAATAAAATGATATGATTTCACATTAGTATTACATGATGTTTTGCACTCTCCTGAGATCAACATGTTATTGATTTCCACATGGAAAAAAGCATGAAGAAAAAAGGTGAAGCACAGAATTCATGTACATGTTCAGCACATAGCAAGTATACAATTACTGTTTGTTGAATTATAGTCACATGGATTTTTGAAGTTATTACATACTGTAATAACCCACAAATGCATGTCACACAAATTAAGCATTTATATAGGGATGTATGATTCATTGCTTATGATTATCTTGCATATCATATAAATAGATAAGTATAGACAAAATAAGAAATTCTGTGATATCTGTTGTCAGTTTGCTGTTTTGGTTTGACTAAGAGGCATTTTTGCCTGGAGGTGAGAGGTGAACCTCAGACACATTTATCTTTGGCAGTCAATCAGCAAGCTTCCATTCAGGCTTTCATCCTTCTTTCAAATCTTTCTTTATCATCCTTCTTATACCTCATCCAAGGAATCATTATAATTGTCTTTCCAAATGCCAGTTGATGGTTTCAGCTTCCTGTCTCTGCCCCAGGGAAAAATGCTGATTTTCTCTTTGCTATTTGGCAAATGTCAAAAGAAAAAACTGGCTTCACTATGCATGAATGAACATCCTGTATTTTCCCCAATTAAGGAGAAGATTTAGCTAGCTAAAACTTAATTAGCCTAAGCTTAGAGAGTTTTTTTCTATTATTTATCTGTTGTTTCTCCTTCATTTTTTCCTTTTTTTCAAAGAATTCCAATCTTATTTATTTAAGAATTCCATGACCTTTATATATTTTCATATAACATTTATTTCTAGGCCTTTATTCAATGTTCTTGGAGAATTTTCTGAATTTTTCTACTTTATAGATTTGGTTTTCTGTAATAATCTACTATTCAATGCCACATTTTTTGTCCTATAATTGTGTTTTTATCTAAAACCAATCTTGTCTGGTTTCATATTGCTTTGTTTTAATCTATGAAATGTGCTCTCAAAATTCTAGGAGGATGCAAAGTAGAATTTTTCTAATGTGGAGCCAGGTGCATGTGGTTAATGCCTGTAATCCCAGTACTCAGGTGGCTGAGACAGAAGGATTGCACATAAGAGAACAGCCTCAGCAACTTAACAAGACCCTCAGCAACTTAGTGAGACCTTGTTTCAAAAAATAAAAAAAGGGCTGGGGATATAGCTCAAATGTAGAGCATCCCTGGATTCCATCTCCAATACTAAAAATTATTATTATTATTATTAATAATAATAATAATAATAATAATAATAATTTTTCTAATGTTTTCTGCAGTTCCATCAAGTAAGTCTATTTCATTGGGAGATATATATATATATATCTCCTGATATATATATATCCTTATATATGTCTCCTGATGTCAAAAGAAAAAACTGGCTTCACTATGCATGAATGAACATCCTGTATTTTCCCCAATTAAGGAGAAGATTTAGCTAGCTAAAACTTAATTAGCCTAAGCTTAGGTTATATATATATAATAAGGTTATATATATATATATATATATATATATATATATATATATAAATAAAATAAGGTTATATATATATATATATATATATATATAACCTTATTCCTTGGACTAGTAGTCCCTTTCCTTTACACTATTACATTTTTTCAAATGTCTGGTAAGTTATTCTGTTTTTGCATGCTAATAGAGTGGTAACTACTAAGTTTTCCCAACTGGGATGGGGTTTAATACAAATAGTTTTATTACTAACAAATGAAGTGGAGATTTAAATTTGTGTAGCTTTATTTGGCTGGGTTGATGATGAAGTTGGTTGTAAGTGAATATAGAGGGAATTCCTGAGGACAGTGCTGGGCCCAGAATTTTTCTCTCTGTGATGGCAGTATACAATTAGCTTAAAGATTTCCTTCTTACCAATATGTCATTATTGCCCTTTATGCACTTTTTACCACACTGCCTTGTCTTTTCTTAGCACATGGTCCCTGTTAAGGGAAGAAAATAGGCAAGTGAGAACCCTGGCTGTCACTTGCTGACTTGGCCCTGGAGCTGTTCTCAGATTGTTATAAAGAGCCAGGGGCTTGAATTCTCTTCCACTACTCATGTGGGGAGTTGGGGAGGTTCTCTTCAGGGATGCCATTTACTTACCTCTTATCTTCACTTGTGTTTTTCATCCATGTGTAGAAAAATAAAAAAATAATGTCTCCCTTGATCTCCTATTCAAACCACACCTTGCAAAACATCCCCAGTTTCTTGCATATTGATGGAATTCTTCTGTTTTCCAGCTATGACTTAAGCTTTTTCTTTTTTTATATTTATTTGATCATTTGAATTACCAAGAATGTTTAGTGCAGCATTGCTTCTTCATAATGAACCATTGAAAACTAACAAAAGGTAAAATAAGTTATTTATATGCGTTGAATACAAAACCACTTTATCTTATCACATGTATGGGATCACATCATCACCAAGTTGTTTGTTTTGTAGTACTGGGGATTGAACCCAGGGATGTTCACCTCTGAACTACAACACTTAATTTAAATCTATATTCATTTCTAAGTAATAACACATGTTATAATATTTATTGGATAGCATTGTGACCATTTAAACTTTTCTTCAATTATATATAAATGGAGAAAGAAGAGTTTTGCTATCAGATGATGTCATTCTCACGTTTAATTTGAAGAAACTTGTTGATCGTTCATACCATGTCCTGCTGGATGTCCACTATCTCTCCAATATTTCTATAAATTTCTGATATTTAATGTTTCTATTTTCATTTCTGATTCTGGGTTCCTGTTTCTTTTAAATTCTTTTGCTTTACCTCCTCTGACTCAAACTTGGTCTCTATTACTTTTTCCCCCCAAACTATTTATTCATTCAATACATACTGTTAAAGATGCACAAATCATTACTGTTAGGAAGTTCCCACTGCTGTGAAGTTTACGTTTTCACACAGGCATTTGTAGATATGTTACAAATAACTTGGGTGAATGCAGGAGTAGCTATTCGATATTTGAAATCCTTGTTCTGCAAATTTCTCTGGGTATTCTATCACAGGGAATTGGTTACAGTCACAATTCCTCAAAGACCCCACCCTCCTCAGGCTGCAAATTTTTAATTTCTTCTTTCCTTTCTCCATCCCTTTCTTTTCCTCCCTCCTTCCCTGTTAAATCCTTGTTTTTTTATTTTCGTTGGAACTAATCATTTTAATTAATTATTTTATTTTATTATTTATCTTATCACATGTATGGGATCACATCATCACCAAGTTGTTTGTTTTGTAGTACTGGGGATTGAACCCAGGGATGTTCACCTCTGAACTACACCCCAAGTCCTTTTTATTTTTGTTTTTAAACAGGGTCTCACTAGGTGTCTGAGAGTCTCCCTATGTTGCTAATGTTGACTTCAAAACTTTGATTCTCCTGTCTCAGCCTCCCTGGGATTATAGACATGTGCCACCACATACAGTTCATTCCCAAATTTTATAAAGCATTTACCTAATCAAATATAGTGCCCTTCATTAAAATAACTATATCTATGCTGAACATGGTGGTTTGTGCCAATAATCCCAGTACTTGAGAGGCTGAGACAGGAGTATTGCAGGTTAGAGGACAGCCTCACCAACTTAGTGAGACCCTATTTCAAAATTAAAATTAAAATGTTTGAGGATGTAGCTCAGAGCTAGAATGCCCCTGGATTCAACTTAGTACCAAAAATTACAACAGGAAGAAAAATATATATTTAATATTGGTTGTTAATTACATATTTGTGAATCTAGAGAGATATATGAATAGAGACATCCAAAAGAGTGATATTATTTCAAGGATGTGGAATAAGATATTATTTTACTCTGTACTTCATAATTGATAATCTGTACTTTCTATTTTTCCCAAAGCATATATTATTTAATAGTATTTAAAAGCAAACAAAAAGCTTTACTAAAACTCTCAAACTCTCCAGCATATCTCATTGAAAATAGAGTATAACTGACCTCAACTTACCTTTTCAGATTCTAATAGTTTTTTAACAATCATCTTATTGTAAATAGAAGCCTCTGAAAAGTGAACTGTACTACACATTTTGAAACTATATTTGCATATATGTTTAAAATATATTATTAAAAAGAAGATGCTATATATTTTAACCAATGTTAACAAAATAGATGCAATTTTAAGCAAAGAGTTTGAATATATGCATATTGTAGAAATACTAGATGGTTTAATTCTGGAGGAAAAATAGGGATTTACTTTAAATCTTTCAGCATGATTTAAAATTTTTATAATCAGGTTTAGCTATTACTATTATTTTTAAAGTTATAAAGAAGCAAGGACACACACACACACACACACACACACACACACACACACACACACCATATAGAAAAGAGTCTCTCTAGAGTGTTGTAACGTTATTTTCCACTAGAAAATACCTCTCATAGGGGATTTTGAGAAAAATATGGGTTGATGTGTTACACATTAATGCCTTAGCACAACTTGATTAATCATAGTATAGTGAAAAAGAGATTCAAGCAGATGCCAGGCACTTTGCAAAGCCTCGTTTCTTTCTTCATATTAACTTGGAAATCATTACATTGTTTTAATCATTGAAACAATGACTCTGGCAACATGGAATGCCACTTCTCTAAGTGCCTAGATTGAACCCTACAACATCTTTCCCCTCTTGTACCCAAATTAAAACTAATGTTTATATAGGGCTATCACTTTTATTAACATAACACAAGGTACTCTGCTTAACTTCAATAGAAACATACCCCATTCTGTAATGGAAATAAGGCTATGGAAGGCTAGTTATAGTGACATTATATTCTCCTTATTTAAAATTATGTGGTGCTTCAAAAACAGTGAAGGTAACAGTTTTATAATAGTTACCTACCATTCTAGCCAACTGAAATTCAAAAGGGTTCCCCTATGTAGGAAAGAGGAAGAGCGAAGTCTTAAGATAAAATATTATATATCTTTATTGCTTCCAGTTTTGTTGCTGTTGCCCTATTCTCAATTCCTTGAGTCAGGTGTCCCCTATTGCCTCTTCTATGTGACACTCACTGTGAGATCTTGAGGCCATTTTTTAATTCTGCTAAATTTATTTTTCCATGTTTACTCAAAGTATCTAAATCATAATGCCCTCATTCTGTCATATTTTTTTTAAAAAATGCATATTGGTTGTAGGCTTATTTTATTACTTAAACACCCATATACCTTATTTTTTGCTGTGTCTAATCTAAACAATCCTTAACTGTGTCAAGCTGAGAATTAATTAGTTTTATATTTCTTATGTTAATTTCTCTGGCTTTCCCATTTACTTTCAATGGAGATTGTTTTATTAGCTTAATAATACTTCTATCCTCTGTGTTAATGGGATTTTACATGAAAAATTCAAAGATTTCATATAGGACTAAACAAATAAGAAATAATTATGTTATAGGGCTGATTAATGGGACCTCTCCAAGTACCAGCTATTATAACCCTGTCAAGTCCAAGAGTGTTACTGCTCTGCCCCATGTGCCATGTCAGCTAAGTGATGGACAGATCCATTATCAAGGCAGTCCTATGTGCACTGTGTGCACAGCCTGTGGGTAAGGATAGAATTCAGGCAAACCTGCTATTTCTTTTTTTTTGTGGTACTGGGGATTGGACTCAGGGGCAATCTACCTCCAAGCTATACCCCCAGCCCTATTTTTTATTCTTTATTTTGAAACCGGGTCTCACTAAGTTGTGGAGTGCCTCACTAGGTAGCTGAGACTGGCCGTGAACCCGGATCCTCCGGTCTCAGCCTCCCAAATGCTGGGATTACAAGCGTGCACCACCACGCCCGGCTAAACCTGCTATTTCTTTAAAAGAAAAATTTCAAAGGGCTGACCTACCAAATCAGGGACAATGACTAATGTGTTCTACAGACAGAAGCAAAGGAGATGAACAACTGTTCCCAAAGGTTAGATGCCATCCACTGAACTCCATTAAGCAGTCAAATATCAGATGATTCAGAGTCACAATGTTCTTATGTTGTAAAAACTTCCCCTCCACCCACCTCATCCATTAATGCCTCAACCTCTCAGCAAGGAAGGTATCTATCCTGAAATAATATGTAATTATAATGAGGATGCTAATTGAGAGAGGTCTAACTTGAGGAGGGCTCTAATATGCTCAATTTTAATTATTAGTCTCCAGAGAAGAACACCTTACACAGGAGAGCTCTTGAAGTGGCAGCAAGAGCATACTCGTGACTGAAGAGTTTAGAGGATGTTCTTCAACATCCACATCTTAAAGGAACCATTAAGGATTCAAGAAGGTAGATTGTGAGGACAGAAGTCCTTCAGTTCAGTGCTACAATGACTTATTTTTGTTTTTATTTTGTAAAACTTATCATCTTATCCATATATAAATGGACAGTTGGTTGTCATTAAATACATTTTCGTTATTGTGCTATGATCACTACCATGCATTCACAGAAAACTTTTTATCTTGCAAAACCAAAATTCTGTAACATGAAACAAAAATCCCCAATCCCACCTCCCCCATAGTGTCTGGTAATCATCCCTCTACTTTCTCATTCTGTGAATTTGACTGCTCTAGGTACCTCATATAAGTGTAACCACATCATATTTTTCTTTGATTGGCTTATTTCATTTAGCATAATACCCTTAAGTTTCATTCTCATCATAGCATGTATTAATATTTACTTCTTTTTTAAGACCAAATAATATTTCATTATATATGTGTGTGCATAATATACCGATACATATATTATTATATATTAATATACTATATTAACACACATATTATGTATTATTACATATAATATTCTTTGTTGATGTAACATATCAATATGGATGTAACATATTAATAAACACACATTTGGTTTATTCTTGCATTGATCCATTAATGCCTGGGAGACAATAGCCTATTTCTGAATTAAAACCAGGTGATTTCTAGACACTATCCCAAACTAGGTTGCTACAATCTAACTGTAAGTTATAAAAAATGTTCCTAGAATTGATAGTTTTCTTTACATATCAAATATGTGCTTGGGGAAGATGAGAGAGGGAAGAGAGTCCCAGTGGGGAGAGAACCAAGATGTATGTGCATATATTTGTCTGACATTATGTATCCCAATATGATAAAAATTACAATGCACCTAATTAAAAAAAATGTTCCTGGGATACCATCAAGGTCTTGTTCATGACAACTCAACTTTCTTAGGAAATAGCAAAAGCTACTAAAAAAAACCTCATAGGAAAATGGTTGTTATTTGTTGGGAATCAGTGACACAGCACCCATTCACTTAGTTTTTCCATTATGGTACACCTTAAAGACCTTGAAAAATAGGAACAGTCTAACCCCAAAGCCAGGAGAATACAGGAAATTATTAAAATCAGACCAGAAATCAATGAAGAAGACAATAAAAAACAAAAATATCAACAAAATTAAGAGCTGGTTTTTGGAAAAAAATAAGCAATATAGACAAACCACTAGCCAAACTAACCAAAAGAAAGAGAGAATTAACCCAAATTACTAAAATAAGAGATTAAAAAAGGTGATATTACCACTGACAGCATGGAAATCCAGAGGATTATCAGAAACTACTTTGAAAAACTGTACTCAAGCACAATAAAAAACCTAGAAGACACTGACAAAGTTCTAGACACATATAAACTTCCTAAATTGAATCAAGAAGATACAGAAAATTTAAACTAACCAATAGCAATAAAAAAAGATTGATGCAGCAATAAAGAGCTTACCATCATAGAAAAGCCCAGGACCAGATGGTTTCTCATGTGAACTTATAAAACCTTTATAGAAGAGCTAATCCCAATGCTCCTCAATCTATCCACAAAATAGAAAGAAGTGGGACTCTCCCAAATATATTATAATGAAAACCAAAAGTAAACAAAAACAGCTCAAGAAAATAAAACTATAGGCCTATATTGTTGATGAACTTAGATACAAAACTGCTAAACAAAATACTAGCAGCACGCATTCAAAACTATATCAAGAAACTTATATACCATGACCAAGTTGGGTTCATCCCGGGGATGCAAGGCTGGTTCAACATATGAAAAATGATCCATGTAATTCACCACATAAATAGAATCAAAGACAAAAATCACATGATCATTTCAATAGATGGCGAAAAAGCATTCGATAAAAATTCAACACCCATT
Source organism: Graphiurus murinus (assembly GCA_004027655.1). Classification (NCBI taxonomy): domain Eukaryota; kingdom Metazoa; phylum Chordata; class Mammalia; order Rodentia; family Gliridae; genus Graphiurus; species Graphiurus murinus. The sequence continues at coordinate 38,439 of PVLC010006525.1, read as the reverse complement.
CATACACTGCAGAGAATCAGAATAGAAGGAACATACCTCAATATTATAAAGGCAATATACAATAAGCTGAGAGGCAACATCATATGTTTTTTGATAGGTATAGTATAATTTGTTTATTCATTTTTTTCAGTGCTGAGAATGGAACTCAGGGGTTCACACTTGCTAGAAAAACCTCTATCACTGAGCTACATCGCCATCCCTAAATAAAATTCAAACAACCCAGATTTTTTCTCAAAACACCTCACACACTTTTGGTGTGTGGTACTGAGAATGAATTCCAGAGTCATTCTACCTCTGGCTAAACCCCTAGCCCTATTTTTTTCTTTTATTTCGAAATAGGATCTTAATGAGTTGATGAGGGCCTCAGTTGCTGAGGTTGGCCTTGAACTTGTAATCCTCCTGTTGCAGCCTCCCAAGTACTGGGATTATAAGCATGTGCCACGTCCCCTGGAATCCTCAAATATTTATTAATTTCATACTTCTGATTATCTAAATTCCATAATTCAATGTGATAATTTACTGTGTAAAGATGTATAAAATCCTATAGGCTTCAGGGTGCTGTGGGTGAAAAATGGTGCTTTTATAACAGTAGAATGAATATTTCATATTTTTCAAAATTCTTAAAAAAGATTTTATAAAACTATAAGAATGTCCAAAACAATAAGGCAAGAGAGAGAAATCAAAGGTATAAATATAGGAAAAGAAGAACTAAAACTATTCCTTTTTGCAGATGACATGATACTATACTTAGAAGACCCAACATGGTCAACCAGAAAACTCATAGAACTGATCAACAAATTCAGCCGTGTTTGGATACAAAATGAATCTCAAAAAATCAGAAACTTTCTTGTATGCCTGTATACACTGAAAAAGAAATCTAGAAAACAATTCCACTCACAATATCACCCCAAAATATAAAATACTTAGGGATAAATTTAACCAAGGAGGTAAAAGACCTCTATAAGGAAAACTATTTAAAAAAATTGAAAAAAGAAATTGAAGAAGACCATAGAAGATGGAAAGATCATCCATGCTCTTGGATAGACAGAATAAATATCATCAAAATGGTTATCCCCCCAAAAGTGATCTACAGATTCGATGTGATACCAATTAAATTAAAAAAAATCAGTCCTTAAATTCATCTGGAACAATAAAAAAGCCCAGAATAGCCAAAATAGTTCTTATCAACAAGAACCATGCAGGAGGCATCACAATACCTGACTTCAAACTATATTACAAAGCCACAGTAATAAAAACAGTATGGTACTGGCACAAAAACAGACACATAGACCAATAGACTTCTATTCTCAGAAACAAACCCACACACTTACAGTCAATTGATTTTTGACAAAGGAGCCAAAGCCACACACTGGAAAAAAGATAGCCTCTTCAACAAATGGTGTTGGCAAAACTGGATAACCATATACAAGAAAATGGAAATAAACCCCACTTTCTCACCCTGGACAAGAGTCAATTCAAGATGGATCAAAGATCTGGAAATCAGGCCAAAGTCCTTGAAGATAGCATAGGCACAACACTTCAACATGTATGCACAAGTAAAAAAACTTTCTCAATAAGACTACAAAGGCACAAGCAACTCAAATGAAGATCAATCCATGGGATTGCATTAAACTGAAGAACTTCTGTGCAGCAAAGGAAACTATCAAGAACCTCAACAGAGAGCCCACAGAATGGGAGAAAATTTTTGCCAGCTATTCCTCTGATAGAGGACTAATATCTAGAATATACAGAGAACTCATAGCTAAGAAAAAAAAACTGAATAAAAAATAGGAAAGCATCTAAATAGACATTTCACAAAAGAAGAAATACAAATGGCCAATAAATGTATGAGAACATGTTCAACATCATTAGTAATCAGAAAGATGCAAATCAAAACTACCTTGAGATTTCACCTAACCCCAATTAGAATTCCAATTATCAAAAACATAAACAACAACAAATGCTGGCCAGAGTGTAAAGAAGTGGGAAGCCTAATACATTGTTGGTGGGATTGCAGATTAATACAACCACTTTGGAAAACAGTATGGAGGATTCTCAGATAAATGGGAATGAACCTATCATATGATCCAGTAATACCACTTCTGGGTATCTACCCAAAAGAATGGAAACCAAACTATCAGACCGATGCATGTATATCTATGTTTATAGTTGCAGGATTCACAATTGCCAAACTATGGAACCAGCCAAGATGTTCATCAATAGATGAATGAATTACACAACTATGGGATATGTACACAATGGAATTTTACTCAGCTATCAAGAAGAACAAAATCATGTTGTTTGCAAGGAAATTGATGGAACTGGAAAACATTATGCTAAGTGAGATTAGTCAGTCACAAAATTTAAAAAACCCTATGCTCTCCCTAAAATGTGGAAACTAGAGAAAAAGTGGGTCATAAGCAGGACTCCAGACGAAAAAGAAGAAACTTTGGATGAGCAAAGAAGGTGACTTAGCTGAAAGTGATGGGAGGAGGAGGGAAAAACCCTAATGCACATGATGTACTTTCACAAACATATCAAAGTCAATCACTAAACTGAACATGAGCAGGAGGGAGAGGGAAGGGATTGGGGCAGGAATTTGGGAAAGGGTTAAATGAGAGATCTGTGCATGTATGCCTTTACCAGCTTGTACCTAACAAAGATATATGATTACAATGTAACAATAAAAAAAGTAAAATAGGAAAAAAAGAGTCTAAAGAAGATCCTTACCAGCTATCCCTCTGACAGAGGATTAATATCTAGAATATACAAAGAACTTAAAAGACTTTATGATAGAAAAACAAGTAACCCTATCAAGAAATGGGCAACTGAATGGAATAGATACTTCACAAAAGAAGAAATACAAATGAGCATTTGAGAGGCTGAGACCGGAGGATCCGGGTTCACGGCCAGCCCCAGCTACCTAGTGAGGCACTCTGCAACTTAGTGAGACTCTGTTTCAAAATAAAGAATAGAAAATAGGGCTGAGAGTATAGCTCAGAGGGAGAATGTCCCTGAGTTCAATCCCCAGTACCGCAAAAAAAAAAAAAAATGACCAGTAGATACATAAAAAAAAAAAAAACATCATTGGCAATTAGGGAGATGCAAATCAAAACTACACTGAGATTCCACCTAACCCTAATCAGAATGACAATCATTAAGAAGTCAAATAACAATAAATGTTGATGAGGATGTGGGGAAATAGGAAGTCTTCTACACTGTTAGTGGGATTGCAAACTAGTTCAGCTGCTATGGAGATTAGTATGGAGATTCCTTAGAAAACTGGGAATGGATCCACCATATGATCCGGCTATACACTCCTGGATATCTTTCCAAAGAAGTTGAAACCAGAGAACTACAGTAATAGATGCATGTCCGTGTTCATAGCAGCATAATTCACAATAGCCAAATTATGGAACCAACCTAGATATTCATCATCAGATGCATGGATTACAAAACTATGGGAAATACACACAGTGGAATTCTACTCAGTAATAAAGAAGAATAAAATAATATCATTTGCAAGGAAATGGAAGGACCTGGAGAACATAATGTTAAGTGAGATTAGCCAGTTACAGAAAGTGAAGGGACATATGTTTTCTTTAATATGCACGAGCTAGGGACTATCTGGGATACCAGAGGGACTCTAGAAACCTCAGTAGAGCCAGGGAAGCAGTTTAAGGGAGGCGGGGGGAGACTGAGGATCATTATTGGAAATACTAACAGCGACTGTGTGTACATACTTGGAAATTCCAGTGTCAATCTCAGTAGTCTGTATGGGAATAGGGGAGATATGGAGGTGGGGGGGGCACCGAGTGCTGTGTGCATGTATGTCAATGTCAACATAATATACTTTATGATGTGAAACCATAATACACTAATAAAAGCACATTAAAAAAAAAGAATGCCAAAAAAGAAAAAAATCATGAAAGGCAAGTACAAGTAATTTCAGCTTGTTGCAATATCATGTCCTGGCATCTGATGCCTGCCCTTAATCTTGTTATTTTCTCTTCTATATTTCTAACTCTCAAAGTCAATTTTTTCTTTTTCTTTCTTCATCATTTGCTCCTTCCTTAGCCTTGCCCATACCTCAGTCCTCTCTGAACTGCTAAGTATCTTACTAAGCAGTGCTCAGCCATGCTGATGGCTCTAGGGGAAGAAACAGGTGTGAGTGGGCCAGCTACAAGATCTTTAGACTCCCTGATCCAGGCAGATGGATATATCAGATCTTCCATAAAACATGTTAGGTTACAATGAAGTATTAGAGACAGATAGCACAAGAGATAGAATGTTCTTGCTAATAAATGCAAATTTCAAATAGTTATTTTATTCTTAAGATCAGTTGCTGATTAGGGTTTTTAAGGTATTGATCATCCTTAATGATGCAAACAGTTAATGGTAATATAAATTCCACCTTATTATAGATAAGTGTCTGAAAAAACAAATGTTTTCTGTTAGTATTGTCCTTGATTTCTTTCCATTTGAACCTAATAGGTCTTTGATTTCTTCATGATCTTTTTTTAAATGTACTTTTATTGGTGCATTATCATTATACATCATAGTGAAGTTCAAAGTGATCCAAACATAGATGCACATAGCACTCAGTGTGTTTCTCTCTGGATTCCACCACTCTCCACTTCCCCATATATGTTAATGAAATTGGTATTAATACCTTCATATATGGACATAGCATTATTTGAAATCTTTCCTTCTTCAAGACTCAAGAACCCATTTTTTCCCCTCCTTATGTCCCATCCCCTGATCCCCTTCCACTATTCTACTGTTCTCTCTCCATATTTATTGGTTTTATTTCCTATTTTCTCTCTAATTTCCATATATGAGAGAATACATATGACCCTTGACTTTCTTTTTTGTGTGTATCTGTTACTGGGGATTGAACCTGGGGGCATTCTACCTCTGAGCTACACTGCCAGCCCTATTTTATTTTTTTATTTTTTATTTTGAAACAGAGTCTTGCTAGTTTGATGAGAGTCTCACTACTTGCTGAAACTGTCCTTTGAACCTGTGATCCTCCTGTATCAGCCTCTCAAGTATTGGGATTATACAAGCATGTGCCTCCATGCCTGGCTGACCCTTGATTTTCTGAGACTGGTTATCTTACTTAGCTTAATATTCTCTAGTTCCACCCATCTGTCTGAAAATGACATAATTGTTTTCTTCCTTATAGATTGTGTGTATATACCACATTTTCTTTTTGATTGGTTTATTTCATTTATTTTAATATGCTTTTATTGGTGCATTATAGTCTCAGATCATAATGTAAATCATGTTGACAATGACATACATTCTTTAATGCTGAGTAGAATTACATTGTGTGGATATCCTATAATTTTGTAATCCATTCATCTCTTGATGGACACCTAGGTTGGTTCTATAATTGGGCTATGGTGAATTGTGCTGATATGAACATGGGTATGCATATATTACTGTAGTTCTCTGATTTTGGCTGCTCTGGAAAGATACCCAGGAGTGGATATACCACATTTTTTTCATGCATTCATCTGTTGATGCACAATTGGGTTGATTCCATAATTTGGCTATTATGAACTGTGCTATATAAATATGGATATGTATGTATCACTATAATATTCAGATTTCAATTATTTTGGAAAAAAATACTGAGGAGCGGTATAGCTGGGTCACATGGTGGTTCTATTTTTAGTCTTTTGAGGAAGTTTCACATTGATCTCCATAGTGGTTGTACTAATTCACACTCCCACCAACAATATGAGTTCTTATTTCCCCACATCCTTGTCAGTATTTACTATTGTTTGTATCTTTTTTTTATTGGTACTAGATATTGAACCCAGGGACATTTCACTTCCAAGTTATACCCCCAACCCTTTTTATTTTGAAACTTTATCTAAGTTGCTGAGGGCCTTGCTGAGTTGTTGAGGCTGGCCTCAAACCTGTGACCTTCCTGTCTCAGACTCTCAAGTACTGGGATTACAGGCATGTGCCACCATGCCTGGCTGTTTGTATTCTTGATGATTGCCATTCTCTGTGATTTTAATTGTAGTCTATACTTAAATTTGTATCATTTCAAATCCATGTTAATATTGATGTGAAAATGAATATACATAACGTGATGACATTCCCCTACATTTTCTATAGCTGCTGACTTTGGTTACAGACAAATAAATATGGTTATATTCATTTTGTTTTCTTCAAAGGGCATAACTACACAGGAAGGAAAACTCTGGGAACTGAGTTGGTCCTATGAATCTGAAGTAACAAAGGAGTTGCTTCACTGGTCTCTCTTACAAGTCATAAACTTTTTCTTTACTTCTAAAAGAGAAAGCCTATATGAACATTTTGAAAATGCATCTTTGTTTTATGAGATTTGGGCTTGTGGGGACGTCCTACTGAATATATCATCATGGGGAGGAGTTTTGAAGGACTTAGAAAAGAGTTTTATATTTATTAACCTTTCTCCCTTTCTTTTCATCTTCCTCTGTAATATGGTCAGATATTAAGTATTATAAAATAAATGATCAAGTGTAAAATATGATTTGGTAGCTTATATTAAGAGACAAAAAATGAAAAAGAAAGAAAATATGGAGACAAAATGACCTGGACCTGAACTAAAGTTGTGGCCCCTGATTTTCTAGACATCTATTAAATATCTGGCCACTGGTTTGTCACTGATTTCAGCTACCCAGTAGCCACTAGGAGAAGAGAAAATGTATGCACTGTGAAAGTCACAGTATCCATGAAGGAAAATACACCAATTATATAATGAATGTGTAATTATTCTTCGTAGAGAGACCAGGAAATTTTCCCATTCATCTCATATAGTAGTTTTGGTAGTATAATGACTAAAGCCTCCAGCACTAGCTCTGTATGTGACAATGATTTTCAGTGTGCTGTTGCTTAACATAAACTTTAATAGAGGTTAAGAAATTTTTCTGAGAGCCTATACACTTACATCTAGGTACCTATCTCTACTGATATGCCTGAATTCAGGGATGCATTGGAAGAGTGGGTGGACTCTGTATACTAGTAGAATTTCTTCCACTTAAGAAGATATTCTTTTCAATTTAGCTTTTGACCAAGATTGACTGGCAGAGAGTTTGGGTTTGTCTTTCCTGGTAAACAGTTATAGCTCTGCTGCTTTGTGTTGCAGGTGAATTTATATACAACCAAATATACATGTCTTTAAAGACATGCAAAGCTGCTCTGGAAAATAACCTTTTCCAAGACAAACCTCTCTTTGCAAAGACTTTTATGGTTTGATGCATAAAGAAACAATTCTGCCTATGTTGAGGTATTCATTGTGTTAGAAGTTTGAAATTTGAAGAGCTGGGGAAATGGAAAACATAATTTTCTTGAAGTTTGAGGAACAATGAGATAAAATCTTGTTTGAAATGTATTACAAAAACAAAAGATAGTATTGATAGTGAAGATTGAGTAGTTGCTACTGCTGAGTATTTTTTAAGTACTTTATGTGTATAGCTATACCCAACATTATTATGTCCATGGGGAAACCAAAGATCAGAGAAGTCAGGAAACTTGCCCAGTATCCTATAACTTGGGAGCAATGAGGCAGGCTTTAAAACCAGCTGGTATGGCTCTAGATTGCACATTATTAACTACTATAATACATTGCCTCCTTGTAAGAGAGCTTTTCTTATTACCCTAAAATAATATCTCTAAAAGGAACAGAAGGTCAGCAGACAGCAGACAATTTTATAGAGACAATTCTGCTATGTGGCCGACCTTGGATTACCCAAGTAAAATGAAGTGACTACTCCCAACATCCTGAATCTTCTTTGGCCTGAAGGGCAAGGGGAAAAGATGTGCAGCTAAAGTCGGTGAGCTGGCTGTGAGTCCTTCTGATACAACCTTGGGTAGGTTTCTATTCCTCTTTCTCAGTTTCCCAAACTGTGGAATGAGATTTACAAACTAGAATCAGGATGATATTTTTCTGTGGTACTGGAGATTGGACCTAGAGGTTTTCTACCTCCGAGCCACATCCCCAGCCCTTTTTTTAAATTTTGAAACAGAGTCTCATTAAGTTTCCATGCATGAGTCTTGAACCTGTAATCCTCTTGTCACAGCCTCCCAACTACTGGGAGGCATGCACCACTACACCTGGATGAATCTGAGGGATCTTAACCAGAGGAATCTGAGAAACTTTCCCTGCATATGAGCTCAGGCCTTGCTTCAGCCTTAATGAATGTCCACAGTGGGCTAGGTGCTATGGAAAATAACCTTTTCCAAGACAAACCTCTCTTTGCAAAGATTTTTATGGTTTGATGCATAAAGAAACAATTCTGCCTATGTTGAGGTATTCAGTGTGCTAGAAGTTTGAAGTGCATGTCTGAATCCAGCTACATGTATAAGAGCAGCAATACTGTTATTCTTTCATGATAAAGGACACTTAAAAATGGAGCCATAGGTAAAAGCTTGGGAGCAGCATCTAAACCAATTTTATAAGGAAAAAGGACAGGCTTCTGAAGTGAACAAACTCCCAGCACTGACTACTGGAATGAACAAAACATGAATAGAAATAGAAGGTTTGCAAGGATCTGGCCAAGTTAGTAATCCCAATAAAGCAATGAAGAGTAAGGGCAAGGCCACTGTATTTACAGTCACATGTGCTGACTTGAAATCCCAGATTTTCCATTTACCTGCTGCGTCATCTAGGGCCTTCTGAGCTTCTGTTTCAGTAAAGAGAATATGGAGACAAATTATAACTAAATTGAGAAGGTTTTGTTTGGATTTTGTCTTGTTTTTATTTTTTCTTAACATTTACTGTGCCATTCCTACTAGGAAGGTACTATTTTAAATGTTTTCCATGGGTGATCTCATTTCATCTTTATCAGACCCCGAAGAACATGCCTAAGCCACCCAGCTATAAAGCAGTCCCTTTGGATCCAGTTAGCCTCATTCCAGAGGCCACATTCAGTCTCTGAGAGAAGGTGGGTGCTGAAGTATTACTTGTTCCTTTCTTTCTGCTTTCTTTCTGCTTAGCATGAACAACAGTTCCAAATGGACAGAAGCTACTAAATTGCTTCTTCACAAGCTAAGTCCATTAAATCCTCTCCATTATGAAAATGACTTCTCTAGTTCCAGAAAGTGCTTTTTATAAGATTCATTAAACTCCCTTTCCCCATGTACATGTCATTTTATGAGGGTGGCAGAAATATAGGTATTAGTGCTGTGGGTTTTCATAGACTCATAGAATAACAATGTGTTAGAGCTATAAATGCTCTTAGCAGCATCTAGTTTATTTTCATTTTATACATGAGGAAACTGAGGCTTGGAGTGGATAAATGATTTAACCATGAAAATTCACCGAGCTTGTGATTAAGTCAGAACAAAAACCCAGGTGCTCTGTCTCCTAGGTCAGTGTTCTTTCCACTTTATCATTCACTAACATGTCAGCACTCTTGCGAGCATAAGCTACTGGTGAGTCACACATTCATTCAAGAGATATTTATTGACCATCTAGCATGTGTTGGACACTGCAAAGTCCTGACTGAAGAGATATAAGCACAAGATTGTGGTTGGCTTAGGCAACCCATCATCACTAGTACTGGAGGAATTTGGAGGAGGGAGGGAAGAAATCATAACTTTTTCAATCAGAAATTAACTCTGGCTGCATGGTAAAATGACATCAGTATATCTTAAAAATGTCAAGAGATCCATCCTACACCAATTGAATATGAAAGTCTACATAAAGGATGGGAATCTGTGGTTCCCCCATGTGATTTTAATATGCACCTGAAGATGGTAGGCATCGCTCTATGTGCATGTCCTAATAATTGACAAGAAGTGTAGAAAGCATAGTGCTTATGCAAAATGCTAAGACTTAGCAGAAAATGGCTTTTGTGGGTTAAAGAAAGCCTGGGTGGAGAAGCAATCATTCTAGGCACAATAAAAACCTCCGAAACTAGAACTCATAGCTTAGCACACTTATGAATGAGTCAAACCACACCACATGATATTGGGTACTTTTTCATTGTAATGAGACAATTTATATATATATATATATATATATATATATATATATATATATATATATATATATATATATATATATATGAACCACCTGTTGAGTGCAAAACACTATAGGAGGTATATTGAGGAAACAGACACAAGGCAACAAACTTGCTCAAGATCACAGACAAAGTGACAGAACCAATATTTCAACATGTCTTCTGACTCTAAGACCCTTTTCCACTATGTCAGGTTATGACATAGTACGTGATTTAAATTGTGAAGTCATCATAAGGATGATAAATAATATGTTAGATTGGCCTTTCCTACCCTGATTCTATTCTCTCTCATGCTTACCTACTTCTAATATGTCTTCCTGCTATATCAGCCAAAGGTGTAGTCATCAAAGATAGAAAAAAAGAAAGACAATGACCAATCAACCCTCTCTCTTCCCTGAGGACTGAACATGTCATATCCTTGATTTGAAATTACTTCTCGTAATGAGTTTTGCAGGAGCACAGAAACAAAGAATTATATCTTACTCTTAGTACATATTCTCAGAATGCCTTATATTATTTTGTTTTTAATTTTTATTGGTGAATTGTAATCATACATCTTTGTTAGGTACAAGCTGGTAAAGGCATACAAGCACACATTTCTCATTTAACCCTTCCCCAATTCCTGTCCTACTCACTCCTCCTCCCTCCTTCTCAAGTTCAGTTTAGTGATTGACTTTGATATGTTCATGAAAGTACATCATGTGCATTAGGATGTTTCCCTCTTCCCTCCTCATCACTTGAATTAAGTCACCTTCTTTGCTCATCTAAGATTTCTCCTTCTTCATCTAGCATCCCTCTTATATACTACTTTCGACCTAGCTAATGCATATTAGGGAGAGCATAGGATTATTTTTACTTTTTGTGACTGACTAATCTCACTTAGCATAATGTTTTCCAGTTCTATCAATTTCCCTGCAAATGATATGATTTTGTTCTACTTTATGGCTGAGTAAAATTCCATTGTGTACTTATCCTATAGTTTTGTAACCCATTCGTCTGTTGATAGACATCTTGGCTGGTCCCATAGTTTGGCAATTGTGAATTATGCAATTATAAACATAGATACACAGGCATCAGTCTGATAGTTTGGTTTCCATTCTTTTGAGTAGATACCCAGAAGTGGTATTGCTGGACCATATGGTAGATTCATTCCCATTTGTCTGAGAATCCTCCACACTGTTTTCCGAAGTGGTTGCATTGATGTGCAATCCCACCAACAATGTATTAGGGTTCCCACTTCTCCACACTCTGGCCAGCATTTGTTGTTGTTTGTGTTTTTGATAATTGGAATTCTAATTGGGGTTAGGTGAAATCTCAAGGTAGTTTTGATTTGCATCTCTCTGATTGCTAATGATGTTGAACATGTCCTCATACATTTATTGACCATTTGTATTTCTTCTTTTGTGCAGTGTCTATTTAGATCCATTGCCCATTTTTTAATTCAGTTATTTGTTTTCTTAGCTATGAGTTCCTCAAGTTCTCTGTATATTCTAGATATTAGTCCTCTATCAGAGGAATAGCTGGCAAAAATTTTCTCCCATTCTGTGGGCTCTCTGTTGAGGTTCTTGATAGTTTCCTTTGCTGCACAGAAGTTCTTCAGTTTAATGCAATCCCATGGATTGATCTTCCTTTGAGTTCCTTGTGCATTTGTAGTCTTGTTGAGAAAGTTTTTTACTTGTGCATACATGTTGAAGTGTTGTGCCTATGCCATCTTCAAGGGCTTTGGCCTGACTTCCAGATCTTTGATCCATCTTGAATTGACTCTTGTGCAGGGTGAGAAAGTGGGGTTTATTTCCATTTTCTTGTATATGGTTATCCAGTTTTGCCAACACCGTTTGTTGAAGAGGCTATCTTTTTTCCAGTGTGTGGCTTTGGCTCCTTTGTCAAAAATCAATTGACTGTAAGTTTGTGGGTTTGTTTCTGAGTCTTCTATTCTGCTCCATTGGTCTATGTGTCTGTTTTTATGCCAGTACCATGCTGTTTTTATTACTATGGCTTTGTAGTATAGTTTGAAGTCAAGTACGCCTTTTAATGACTACCATGGAACCAATTCCAAGCATGCTGTGTTTCTGTCTATACTGAGTGTTAGCGAGTACAAGCACTTCTCTACAATTGTTTGAAATTAACAAGACAATGTTGAATACATTTCTATTCTTTTGTTGTTGGAAACTAAAATATGTATTTACTTTCTTCTAAAGTAACCAGAAATTTCAGGCTACACTGTGCTGTGTTTAAAGAAAGCACACCAGTTGACATATTATGTAGATTTGAGCCCTGGCCTGCAAGTATTTTAATCTACTTTTTGGAGGTGGTAGGAATAGTGGTGGAAGTATTTTTATTTCATCTTTTGGCAGCGATTTCCACATCCAATATGCTCATAAAAGTCTCTGCAATGAAGAAATAAAAGGCAAATCGAATTTAATCTTGGAATTCTTATGGATACTGTGAGGCAAAAATAAATGTCACAATGCTGCCGGTAAGTTGCTACCACTTGTATGCCAGCTTCCCTTTTCAGTGTGACTTATCAATAAAGACCAGTAGCCACTGAGTAAGATGCTTTTGGGAATAAAACATGCTCTGTCTCATGCACAGTGACTGCATGAACATTCATACCCAATCAAAAGACCAAATCTTGCTCTATTCATAGTTTATGCTGCACTGTTGACTTTAGGGAGTGATGACATATATGAAGTCAGCCATATATCCCACAGTCCTTTCTTCTCAGGCAGGTGGTTAGGATGTAATCATAATCATAATTATAAAAAATCTACATCAGATCATACAACCACTATTGTGTCACCTTACTCTCTGGCATAAGGACAAAGCTTTAGTTCTTTGGTTACCAGAATAAAAGACAGTCAAATCAATCTTCCAAACCAGTCACTAAAGTCTGATCATTAGTCTCACAAAATAATCTTAAGCTTCTTCTCCCTTTCCTAGCATTAGAGTTTAGATTTATTTTTTTGTTGTTGTTTTTTTACATGTAATTAATATTTCATTAAGATCCAATAAGCATGCATTCAATTAACACTATCAATCTAAGTCTAACTCTAAGTCTAATTCTAAGTCTATGTTCCAGCTTGTCACCAGACCCAGGGAAATCACATGCAATGTATCCTGGTTGAAAGTCCTGTGGAGTGGGCCACCTTAAGCCTATGCTTGAGTTTGATGACAGGTCTGAGATCATTGACATGAAGGACTCTCCACCAGGCAATGAAAAGCACAGAGTGTCTTGACATTGGGTTTATATAGGCTGTTTCCAGAGGGAGCTTCTAGGTTGGGGCATCCTGATTGGCTCAGCCCAGTTATCCCCAAAAAGTCTATTCTGATAGGTTGAGGATGACACAAGTTCATATCTGAGTCCCTGGGTTCTCCTGGTAGGCTGTCTTATCTTTACCTAACAAGAAAATACTTGGGGCCACTCTCTCACACATGAGCCACCAAGTTACAATATTTAACTACACACAAGTTAGCTTATTCCAGTCAATGTAATATATTGATATTACTCCGAACATTTTCCCTTATAATGTCTTTGCTATAATTTCCTCTAACTCTAAGTTAAATGATGACCCAAAGAGGAGACAGTAATGTGAAAGGTCTGAAGGTTGTTTTCCCGTCTTCTTTTTTTATTCTTTTTTTATTGGTGCAGTGTAATCATACATCGTTGTTAGGTACAAGCTGTAAAGGTATTGATGCACACATTTCTCATTCAACCCATCCACAGTTCCTACCCTACTCCCTCCCCCTCTCTCCTTCTCATGTAGTGATTGACTTCCATATGATTGTGCAAGTACATCATATGCATTAGAGTGTTTCCCTCTGCCCTCCCCATCACTTTGAGTTAAGTCACCTTCTTTGCTCATCTAAGATTTCTCCTTCTTCATCTAGCATCCCTCTTATATACTACTTTCGACCTAGCTAATGCATATTAGGGAGAGCATAGAATTATTTTTACTTTTTGTGACTAACTAATCTCACTTAGCATAATGTTTTCCAGTTCCATTCATTTCCCTACAAATGATATGATTTTGTTCTTCTTTATGACTGAGTAAAATTCCATTGTGTACTTATCCCATAGTTTTGTAACCCATTCATCTGTTGATGGACATCTTGGCTGGTCCCATAGTTTGGCAATTGTGAATTGTGCAGCTATAAACATAGATACACATGCATTAGTGTGATAGTTTGGTTTCCATTCTTTTGGGTAGATACCCAGAAGTGGTATTACTGGATCATATGGTAGATTCATTCCCATTTGTCTGAGGATTCTCCACACTGTTTTACAAAGTGGTTGCACTAATCTGTAATCCTACCAACAATGTATTAGGGTTCCCACTTCTCCACACTCTGGCCAGTATTTGTTGTTGTTTGTGTTTGTTTGTTTGTTTGTTTGTTTGTTTTTTGCGGTACTGGGGATTGAACTCAGGGGCATTCTACCTCCGAGCTATACCCCCCAGCCCTATTTTTTATTATTTATTTTGAAACCGAGTCTCACTAAGTTGCGGAGTGCCTCACTAGGTAGCTGAGGCTGGCCGCGAACCCGGATCCTCCGGTCTCAGCCTCCCGAATGCTGGGATTACAAGCGTGCGCCACCACGCCCGGCTGTTGTTTGTGTTTTTGATGATCGCCATTTGAATTGGGGTTAGGTAAAATCTCAGGGTAATTTTTATTTGCATCTCTCTGATTGCTAATGATGTTGAACATGTCCTCATACATTTATTGACCATTTGTATTTCTTCTTTTGTGAAGTGTCTATTTAGATCCATTGCCTATTTTTTTATTCAGTTATTTGTTTTCTTAGCTATGAGTTTCTTGAGTTCTCTGTGTACTCTAGATATTAGTCCTCTATCAGAGGAGCAGCTAGCAAAAATTTTCTCCCACTCTGTGGGCTCTCTGTTGAGGTTCTTGATAGTTTCCTTTGCTGCACAGAAGTTCTTCAGTTTAATGCAATCCCATGGATTGATCTTCATTTGAGTTGCTTGTGCCTTTGTAGTCTTGTTGAGAAAGTTTTTTACTTGTGCCTATATGATGAATTGTTGTGCCTATGCCATCTTCAAGTAACTGCAAGGGCTTTGGCCTGACTTCCAGATCTTTGATCCATCTTGAATTGACTCTTGTGCAGGGTGAGAAAGTGGGGTTTATTTCCATTTTCTTGCATATGGTTATCCAGTTTTGCCAACACCATTTGTTGAAGAGGCTATCTTTTTTCCAGTGTGTGGCTTTGGCTCCTTTGTCAAAAATCAATTGACTGTATGTGTGTGGGTTTGTTCTATTCTGCTCCATTGGTCTACATGTCTGTTGTTGTACCAATACCATGCTGTTTTTATTACTGTGGATTTGTAGTATAGTTTGAAGTCAGATATTGTGATGACTCCTGAATGGTTCTTGTTGCTAAGAACTACTTTGGCTATTCTGGGCTCTTTGTTGTTCCAAATGAATTTAAGGACTGATTTTTCTCTGTCTCTGAGGAGTGACCTTGGTAATTTAATTGGTATTGCATTGAATCTGTAGATCACTTTTGGGAGAATGGCCATTTTGATATTTATTCTTTGTATCTAAGAGCATGGATGATCTTTCCATTTTCTAAAGTCTGCTTTGATTTCTTTTTTCAACTTTTTTATAGTTTTCCTTATAGAGGTTAGGTGTATTCCTAAGCATTTTATTTTCCAGGGTGCTATTGTGAATGGAATTGTTTTCTGCATTTCTTTTTCAGTGGATTTATGGTTGGCATACAGGAAACCTTCTGATTTTTTAAGATTGATTTTGTATACAGACACTGCTGAATTTGTTGATCATTTCTGTAAGTTTTTTGGTTGACTTTATTGGTTCTTCTAAGTATAGTATCATGTCATTTGCAAAAAGAGTTCTAGTTCTTTTTTTCCTATTTTTATACCTTTAATTTCCTTCTCTTGCCTTATTGCTCTGGCTAGAGTCTCAATACTATATTGAACAGATGTGGTGATAATGGAAATCCTTGTCTTGTTCCTGTTTTTAGTGGGAATTCTTGCAGTTTTTCCCCATTTAATATGATATTGGTTGTGGGCCTATTGTATATTGCCTTTATGATGTTGAGGTATGTTCCTTCTATTCAGATTCTCTACAGTGCTTTTGCCATGAATGGGTGTTAGATTTTATCAAATGCTTTTTCAGCATCTAAATGTTCCCCTAGACCTCATGCCGTAGACAAAGCAACCAGTTTCAGAGGTAGGACTTGGTTGTTGGGGCAGGGTCCCTGAGGGTGTGGCTAGAGACAGTGTGTATCCCTGCCAACCCAGCCAAAGCATCTGCTGAGGATGTGCTGAGGATGTACAGCCCAGATCTTGCTTGTAAGCTAGTCCTCCAAAGGATTTTGACCTTAGAAAACTCCAGAGCCATGTGAAAATACATTTTCCTTCCTCTAAGTTGTGGTCTTCAGGTATTTTGTGTCACAGTGGTGAGCCTGCTGTCTGAAATACCTCGTGACTTTTCAGGCCTAATTTCAATATTCTGTCCATAGATTTCAAACATTAATCATGTGGACTTTTGTCCTTTGTTTCATTGGTATCAATGTTCTTGAAAAGTGCTTGGAAAATTAGGCACAGTGCCGCATACCTGTAATCCCAGTATTTGGAAGGCTAAGACAGGAGAATCAGCGCAGATTTGAAGCCAGCCTGACCAACTCAGTGAGACTCCAACTTAAATTTAAAAATTAAAATGGATTGGCATGTAGTTCAGTGATAGAGCATCCCTGGGTTCAATCCACAATACCACAGAAACACACATAAAAAGATTATTTAGCTGGACATGGTGGTACATGCCTCTAATCCCAGTACTTGGGAAATTGAGATAGGGGGATCATAGGTTCATGGCCAGTGCATGGTTAATTAGGGAGACCTTGTTTCAAAATTAAAAAAACAAAAATGGAAAGAGGTATGTAGCTCAGAGGTAGAATACCCCTGCTTTCAATCCTTACTACCACGAAAGTAAAGTGCTTGCTATGATCATGACAAGGATGTAATTTGCAAAAGTTCCTTCCCAGGAAACTGAAACAAACAAACAAAAACAACAACAAAAAAAAAACATTTCCTTTGTTCCAGAATCTTATCACGTACAAAGTGATTTCCCTGAAGTACCATGTCACTCCAGGGCTGCCTTCACATACTCTAGGGAGATAGCTGGACTATTGCATGGCTTTCAAGGAAAACCTGTTATCAGGCATTTGAGGAAGAAAACTCTCCATATTTCCTCTAAAATTAGTCTGGTGCTCAGTAATCCATCTCCCTAAGTGAGTTGAAAATGGAAACAGCAAATTTCTGCCATTTGAAGCCCATGGGGCCTTTTATGTCAGGTAAACCGATACTCTTCAGGGCATGTGGTACAAGCTGCTGCTCTTGGCTTTTCCAGAATATTTTGGGGGTATAAAATCCTGCTAGGCTAGGACTGTGTGCCATGGTAATATATGGGAAAATTAAACCAATTAAGGGAATTTCTCTTTTTTCTCAAAATTTCAAACTAAAAACAAAACACAAGCCTATAGCTACCACAAATACAGCACAGAGGAAAAACACCCACAAGCACGTACATACATGCATGTACATACACACAAGCTCACTCATAGCGTGGTTGTGAACATGGCATGAATTAATACACAAAAAACACTTATAATTGTTACTATTATTATTTGCTTTAAGATGGGCATAGGTCCATATTTGATGAATTAAAAGAATTAAATGTAACCAGTTGCTCAAGATAAATGCTTCATAGTCAGATTGTAAATAGAATAAATCAAATTGAAAGAAGACTCTTCGTTGCATATTATAATACAGGAAGAGAAATGAAAGACATGATGGTGGCAATTAGGTTAATACTAACTAAGAATAGAAAACAGAGAAATTCTGTCTAACAATATCCCAAGCAGAGTGTGGGAGAAAAGCAGGTATCCATTAGCTGAAGACCAGTCTTTAGAAAGCATTTCAGAATTCCTCCTCCTCCACATCTTGTATGTAAGGAGTTGTGTAAACGGTTAGGTGATTACAAAACTGAAAGGTTCCCAGGTTTGGAGAAACCAAATGCTGAAGTTATTTTCTTTTTTGTTTACCTTATACTGCTGGTCAGAGAAACCCCACTTTAGTTAGTACGGTTATCAGGCTCTTCATGTTTATTTAACACAACTTAAATTTCTTCCCTGCTTGACATCTGGGTTCAAGAGAGTCTGTCCATAGTTGTGATTTGTGCATGACTGTATCCACTAGGGTGCTTATTATACATAAGCCTAATTCATCTCCCTATTCAATTTTCTCTTCAAGTTATCACACTTAAGACATATTTAGAATCCTGGAACATAAGAGCCAGAAGGAGCCTTTGAGATCAACTGGTCCAACCTCCTCATTTTACACTCACAACTGATAACTGCATTCCAATTTGTCACAATTGTTGCTTCTGACATGATTAAGACTATGAACACTGGTAAAATAGGAAATGTTCCTTTTTCCCACATTCTCCGAAAGGCCAAGGTCACAGCTACCCCTCCCCCAGCCAGCCTTATGCACAGTTTTCACTGTTTCCTTTCTGCTGCTCTGTGAGGCAGCTTATAAAACAACAGCCTTAGTTGCTGAGGGAAGAACAAAACCCTAGCCTCCCAGCAGTGGAGAGATTTATAAGAGCTCAACGAAGGTCAAAAGGGTAAATTACCCTGTGACTTGTATGCAGTCAGAATCTTTCTAGCATTCTACAGGATGAGGCTGATTACATAGAAGGCAAAGGTGAAGAAAAGGAGAATAAATAATCACAGAAAATGAAGCTTGAACCGGTTATATAGTCCTACTGTTTTTTTCAGTCTTTATACAGCATTCTGCTAGATCTTTTTATGAAAGCATTTAGGAAGAACAAACCTAGAAGATTATTCCCTAATTTATCTAAAAAGAACAAGAAGTTTCTTTTTATCATATGGGATTTTTTTTTATTTTTTAAGAGTCAAAAATATCATAAATTGGTAGAAATTGTCCAGAATTGGGAGCTGTAATTATTCTCATTCTCTCTCTCTCTCTCTCTCTCTCTCTCTCTCTCTCTCTCTCTCTCTCTCTCTCTCTCTCTTTCTCTCTCTCACACACACACACACACACACACATACACACACACACACACATACACACACACACACACACACACACATGCCTATAATCTCAAATGCTCATCACATCTCGGGAAATTTCTGTCTCTGTTTGACTCCACCTTAGCACTCTGTACACTGTACTTTAAGTGCTCACGAAGTGACAATGAGCTTCATGAGAACAGAAACCTAGTCTATTTTCTTTACCACTGTGTGACCAGCACCAGGCAGAATTCCCAGCAGAAAGAAGGTACACAATAAATAAGAGTTGAATGAATGAATGAAGTAATGAATGAGTGATTATGGCAGTACTCCTTTGGAGAGCTGTGTGGCTGTGATTACAAACCAAACTAAAGAAGAACATATTCCCAGGCAATGTTTTTGATGACCTCTCTGACATTTTCAAGGGTCACCACCCTGTCTGCTTCATTCACACAGGATTCCAGTGCTTAGCAAGGTGTTGGTACTTGAGCACTGGTTTGGTGTCATAATTAATACATTATAGATATCATTTAATCATAGACTTAGAATTTTTAGGAAAGCCCCTTTTGATATAATATGTGTAAATCAAAATTAAGGGGTACAAACAAATTAAGGGGTACGTAACAAAATTAAGGGGTCAAATGTGAGTTATAACTAAATTACAAATCTCTACTTAAATGGTTTCTGACTATACTGTATGTAATACATTACTCACATACAAATTATACTGACCTTCCTTAAAATAATCTATTTTAGAATAGATTTTTGTGTTACAATATTTTCATATTCCATGTAGAACTTATGTTCTTATATGGTCACCAAGTACATGTCCATACTAAAGAGTGTTCATTGTATGGAGCAACTGTTAGCACACTCAGTATTTAGGATATTTGTAGATGTTTCTGTTGTAAGTAGTCATTTTTTGAATCAACATACTTACCTACAAAAGCCTTTAGTGCATAGGAAGAAGTAAAAGTATTTATATTTATCATACATACTTCAGAATTCCACATAAATGGGGATATGGATTCGATAAGTATTCTTCATGATAAGCTTTTATTAATTATAAAAAACATTAGTAAAATACATGTTGAGCATCCTATGATAGCAGCACACACAATTCTAGAAAGATTTATCCCCTCCCTTTGTCTCATGTTGCAAAGACTAATAATAATAAGTTCTCTAATTCCTTGCCTCCCTTTTTCATTAGGATTTCCATAACCTAGTTTCAGCCATTCCAGTTCCTGTTCTAACTTCTAAATACCTTTTTATACCTCTGGGTTCTTCCTACCTTAATCCATTATCCAAAACACCAAAAGAATTTTTCTAAATATAGACTTGCTCGTGCTACCACCATGCTCAATGCCACATTGTGTTCCTGTTTGACATTTGAGGCCCTTCATGGTTTGCCTGCAGCCTACCACATAAGTCTCATCCTGACCACCCTCCCCTTTCATCCTAGGCTGGAGTTACACCACATGTATCACCATCAAAATGTGCTTTTCCCTTTCACGGGTCTTCATTTTTATATCTGCTGTTCCCTTTTCCAACTTTTCTAGCCAATACAACACCAACCCTTCTTCTAGGTATAATGCCAGTGCAACTTCTATTATGTCCTCCTACCCATAGTGAGCTAGTGGCTACCCCTCTATTCTCACCGCACTCTGTATATCCTTCTTTCAGGACATTTACAACTCCACATTAGCATTTGTTTTATTCATGACTTTCTGCATCACTTCATTGTGAACTCCATGAGGATTAGAGTTAGAATTTTGCATAGTGTTTAATAAATATTTGTTACATGAATGAATTAATGAGTTAATGAGTTAATTATTTCCCTCTGCTTGGCACGTTAGTCAGCATTCAAAACAGTCCTTTTCCATTTTAGAATCTTTTTATTTCCATATAGTATAATGAGGCCTCTTAAGTTTAACAGAGGTCTGGGAAAAGGAAATGTAATAAATGGGATAAACTGGAAAAGTATTTTTAAGTAGGCATGTGTGGGCATTAGCTTAAATTTTTTTTTTTTTTTTTTTTTTTTTTTTTGCAGTACTGGGGATTGAACCCAGGGGCATTCTACCTCCGAGTTACACTCCCAGTCCTATTTATTATTCTTTATTTTGAAACAGGGTCTCACTAAGTTATGGAGGGTCTCACTAAGTAGCTGAGACTGGCCTCGAACCTGCGATCCTCCGGTCTCAGCCTCCCAAGTACTGGGATTACAAGTGTGCACCACCACGCCTGGCTAGCTTAAACCTTTTAAAGACAGGTATTATTCTCCAGGAAACATTATGAATGAAGATGTTGAAAAAACAGTAAAACAGTTTGTTGCATAATAACTGGGAATGAAAAGTTATGAAAAGTTCTTTTCTTTCTCCTTGGGGACAATAAAGTGATAGCTCACATTTTAATACCCTTCCCCTACCTGTTCTTTTTATTTTTAATTTTTTAATTTTTTATTTTGCAGTACTGGGGATTGAACTCAGGGGCGTTCTACCATCGAGCTATACCCCCAGCCCTATTTTTTATTCTTTATTTTGAAACTAGTTCTCGCTAAGTTGCGGAGGGCCTCACTAGGTAGCTGAGGCTGACTGCAAACCCAGATCCTCCGGTCTCAGCCTCCCAAATAATGAGATTACTAGCGTGCACCCCCACGCCTGG
The DNA here is from genome assembly GCA_004027655.1 of Graphiurus murinus. Lineage (NCBI taxonomy): Eukaryota > Metazoa > Chordata > Mammalia > Rodentia > Gliridae > Graphiurus > Graphiurus murinus. The sequence goes on along the minus strand of PVLC010006525.1, from coordinate 16,683 downwards.
CTTCCCCTACTTGTTCTTGATAGTGTTTGCCATAGAAAATAGCATCGAATTTTTTTGTCCAGATTTCAAGTCTTCTCTAAAAAGTGAAAAGAAATGTATTTCATATTAATTGTTTTTAATTCTCATAACTTTACAAAGACCAGGTGATATTTACAAGTAAATCATGCTAGCATGGTTTAAAAATTGAAGTGTTAGATCCTTTTCTGATTTCTAAGCACTATGATTGGATTTTTACATCACTGTATGAGATGTGCCTCCTTCAAAACTTGTTACAAAATCAGCATCTTATCCATCTGACATGAAAAAAAAAACCTAAATTGCTGGCTGTAGGTAAAAAAATATTTTTTTTCAATTTATAGAACTGAAAATTTCTTCATCTAAAATTTAATCCAAAGATTTGAATTACAGTACAAATTTTTTTTTTGCAGTATTGGGGATTGAACCCAGGGTCCTACACATGCTAGGCATACATTCTACCACTGAGCTACATCCCCAACCCTTCCTTTTTAATTTTTTTTATATTGAGACGGGATCTTATTGTGCAATCTGGCCTAGAACTTGCTATCCTACTGCCTCAGTCTCCTGAGTAGCTGGAATTGAAGGCAATGTGCCTTTACACTAGGCTTCAAGGCACAAATTTTAAAGTAAGAGATAGAATCATGCATTTTTAAATCACATCTGGTCTTAGAATCAGTTTTATCCAATGTAAATCCAAAATCTTAAGGGAGACTTTGATGTCATTGCTGCTTATAGAAAAAATATCCTTTGGCAATATCAAATTTGCTAATTTTTAAAAATTATTATTATTATTATTATTATTATTATCATTATTATTATTATTTTCATTATTATTATTGGTGGTGGTGGTGGTGGTAGTGGTGATTTTGGTACTGTGAATTGAATCCAGGGGCATTCTACCTCTGAGCTACATTCTCAGCCCTTTCTCTTTTTTATTTGAAATGGTCTCCCTGAGTTGTCAAGCCTGGCTTTGAACCTGAGAGCCTACTGTCTCAGCTTCCCAAGTACTGGGATTACAGGCATGCACCTCTACATTTGGCATGTTATATATTTTTAAAGCCATGCAACAGTTTTTAATCTACTTTTGGGGGTAACCAAAAGTAAATGCATAGAATTCCTAAGTTGTCTATTTAAGAAGCCAGAGACCTGGGTACTTATTTACCAAATCAGTTTTTAAAGTTGAGCTCAATAATCATTATTTGGTTTGACTGTAGCAATCATGCATAGGTTTTAGTAATACTAGGATTACTAGGAAAAAGCAAACACATAATGCTAAAAGTTTCATAAGTCATAAAATAGCTCACTACTGTGATTCAGCCACTTTTGCAGTTGCAGAGCAAAGCTTTCTGAATCTGCAGCCATCTGACCAGGCCTAGAGAAGGATGAGAAAGACTTCTAATGCCTAAACCCACCCTTCCATGCTTGAGGGAGCAATTCAACCAGGCTAGGGGCCTCTGCATTATTTGTCACTATAGGGATTTTTTCAGGCTAAGAAATCAACAGGTGATGTGCTTAGTGTTTGTATTTTTAAAAATGAATGTAAGCCCTAAATGTTGAGCCCAACATACAGTCTAAACTTCCTAAGTCACACCAATGCCTATACAGCTCTTCAATAACTGGTGTGTTTTCAGGTCAGAAAGACCAAATACATCCATAAAAGTAATTTTTTCCTCTACAACTCTTTCATTTGTATTCTAAGTAAGACCCACCGTTCATGGGTCAAATATAAACAGAATATTGACATGTAGTCCAGTGTCTCTGGATTCCAAATGCTCTGGGCTTCAAAAGCAGCTGTGTGGTTTGTCTTTGAGGTCCTCCTGTGTGCCTGACAAATATTTGATAGAAATCATTGGATGGGGGTAGGGAGAGTTTTTACTTTTACAATTCTGTCATGATGTGACCTTTCTAATTTACTATTTAAGAAATTTTACTATTAATAATTATGAAAATGTATCCAGATGTCATTAAATACAAATCCTCAAAGGCTTTTTGAAACCATTTCATTTATAATTATGCAATAGTATGTGATAGAAATATCCTGATTCTGTGAATCAACATTTCATCATTTCCACTCCTGCTCAACTTATATGTCAACTTTTCCAAGTTCCCTTCTGTTCAAAATGCTTATTTCTTCAAGTAGAGTAAATTATGCTCCTTTCTTTTTCCTTTATTTTTGTGGAAGTTCTGATGAGTAAAATGGCCTCATTGGACATTATTCTTGTGGCCACAGCTTAGATGATAGAAGTAAGTGGATAGTTTTTATTTTATTTTGTTTGCAATACTAGGGATTGAACCCAGAGGCATTCTACACCCCCAGAACTATTTTTTATTCTTTACTTTGAAACAACGTCTCACTAAGTTGTGAGAGGCCTCACTCAGTAGCTAAGTCTGGCTGTGAATCTGCAATCCTCCTGTCTCAGCCTCCTAAGTACTAGGATTACAGGCATATGCCACTATGCTTGATTGAGAGTTTTTGTAAGTACACAATTTCTTTCTTATGAAGCATACTTAAATAATATCAAGCCATTTTTACCTGCCCTAAAAATACCCAAATTGCTCTTCTTACACTGTAAAATCATCTGACTGCTCACACCATCAATACACCATGGAGATAACAACAGGCTGTGCACAGAATGAAGATACGACAAACCCCTACTCCTGCAATCTTAGCACTGTATGTTTTTATTTTTCTTAAACATACATGTATGCATGTATGTACATATACATATACACACATTCTAACTTCACTACAAAGACAAATAAGATGTAAATTAAGAGTGCATAAAAGGAGAAGCACTCATACTTCCATTTTGTTCAAGACCCCATATGAGACAGCAATACACTAAGACACAGGTAGTCAGAAAAAACAAGGGGTTCCTACATGATAATAAAATTGTGGCCCTACTAGAAACCAATCTGCCTTAGGTAAGAGGAATGTGTGGCAGTTAGTCGAGTCACCAGTGCCATTCACCCAGGAAGGGTTACATAACTTTGGAAGCCCAGTGTAAAAAGAAAACTCAGGGTGTCTTGTTCAAAAATGAGTCATAATTTCAAGAACCATTTGAGCATCAGAGCATAAAAACCAAGTGCAAGATGCTTCAGAGCTTGAGTCCCTATGCAGCTGCACAGGTTGAATGCCCATGAAGTTGGTCCTGCACATATCTAAGATACAGATGGCCTGTGTGAATCTCTGGTAATCCTGAAATTCTTTTCCATGTGGCTTCAGATTACTTCTCTCATAAGCTCTTCAAGGTTGTCTCCCTTTAAAATGCTTGAAGAAAACAATCCTGTTTCTTCTTTGCCTGTTTTGCTTTATGCCTTTTTCTTTGAAAATATGAATAACATTATGCGAAGGATCTCCTGATGACAAAATGTGGACATGTTACTAAATATGAATCGCTAAAACATCAATCTGTACTCTTCATTTGTGGACAGACAGTGTTTAAACATAGGAATAGGGTCCTCCAGCTTCATCTTCTCATTTCTCTAATGATAGGGACTCCCTTCTTTAATTCTAATTTACCTTAGCAGCTTCCTGGACCTCAGTTTCCATTTTGCACAAATGCTCCGATCACTCTTTCTGCCAGATGACTCATTGCTTCTCTGTTTTTCTAGTGAGACGCGGTAGGGAGTGCATAGGACATGAGTTGAAACTCAGAACTGGTTTTAAATGACATTTTCATTACTTTTTTGTATAGAAAATATATTTTATTTTTCAAATATTAACTTATTGCCTCACATAACCACTGTGTAAGGTAAAGATGATCATTATCACTTTGTTTCAGAGGAGTAAAATGAGACCCAGAGAAGTTAAATGAATTGCTTAAGGTCACATAGCTGATGAGTGGGAGAGGTGGGTTTCAAATCCTGGCATGCAGGCTCCAGAGGGCCTGATCTTCAACACTTGTCTGGGTTGACTCTTGATGAGCAAGTTGTCCTTTCCTCACAGGCACTTGGTCATGGGGGGCCAGTACCAGAACTACCTAAACCTCAGGATCCTCAATGAACACAGATATAACAATTTCAAGTAGTGATTATAAGGATTAATACTATAATGCATGTGAAATACTTTATAAAGACCTGTACAAATATTAACACTTCTGTAATGTTCGTTTTGCTTGAAAACCCTCCCATGATTTATGGAATCACATTCAAATTTCTTATTCTGGCTTTCAGAATCATCAAAAGGTAAATTAAGACTGTCATGCCTTTCACATTACTGTCCTATATATACTTATTAGTGTCTTTACATTTTCAAGTTTGCTGATTCCCCAGGCCTCTCTCCAATTCAAGGTTCTTTCTGTGTCCTGCCTGTTCCATGCAGCCTTCTCAGATAATGCCAATCTAGTCCCTACTGATCGTTTGTTCTATCCCTGACCTCCCATATCACTTTCAAGGATAAGTGGCTCATCTTCTAAACTTGGTTATAAATTCCCTGAGGGTAGGCACCATGTCTTATTTCAAGTGTATTATCTGGGCTCTCTCCAACATACAGGAGGTCCTAGAAGCAGATTTGGTGGCTAATGAACTTTCTATTTTTTCCCAAGCATCTTTTCTCAGTGCTGTGCACACACTTGGCCTTCAAGAACACTTGTGGATTTGTTTTAGATGTGCACAGCATCTGCTCAAGTGTTCAGCACACAGTGAGCACTCCATAAATTGTATTTTTAGAGACAATCTGTTGCCACATAAGGACTACCAGAAATTACTCATACTTTTGGTGTAATGGACTTATACAATTATAATGTTTAAGAACTGAAATAAAGACAAGGAAAAGAAAATCATGGAGCTTTTTCTAAGCCAAAAGGAACGTTAGAACTTCTAGCCCAAATGTTTTTACTAGTGTGTCACAGAACAGGTGTGAGGTTTTTCGAAAATAATTTGTTATTAAAAATAGTGCTTCAACTTTGAGAATGATTTACTATTTTAATGAATTAAAGTGAATTCCAGTTTTTCCTAGTAATAAACTTTTTTTTCAGTACTGGGGATTGAACCCAGGGGCATTGTACCTTCGAGTTATACTCCAAGCCCTATTTTTATTCTATATTTTGAAATAGGGTGTCACTAAATTGCAGAGGGCCTCACTAAGTACCTGAGGCAGACCGCAAATACTAGGTCCTCCTGTCTCAACCTCCCAAGTACTGGGATTATAAGCATGCACCACTACTGCCTGCTTGAACTTGTTTTTAATCCAACTAATATCTAACTGCAGATGAGGCAACTGACCCTCAGAGAAGGGATACCCTGGTCCAGTGGCACACAGAGCATCAGCAGAAACACTAAAACTAAATCCTAGGTCTCTGTTGAATGGTCCTCCCACTGTCCCCAGGTCCTCCTTAGTCAGCAAATAAGAAGGAATTAGTATGACTTAAGAACAAAGAAAGACAGAATCTGGTAAAATTCTGTCTTACATGGTGAAAATATCTGCCTTCTGGTAGGAATTAGGCTTGGGAAAGGATTATTTTGGCATGGCAAGGCAAAAAGAGTTTGTGAAACTCCTTATTTCCTGGTTGTCTATTAATAGGCCATCTGAGAGGGTATAATATTTACCGTTTTCCTCTTATGATTTTATTTTGTTTTTGTACAAATATTCATGCTTTGATTTTGTTCTAGACAAAAACTGAGAACATCTGATTGAAAAACATCAACATGTGCAGATCCTCCCATTTTAATCTGTAAGAAATGAATAAATACCTTATTCTTAAATTGTCACAGTTGAGTTGTTTGCATACTAGAACCCAATAACTTTGCGATGAACTCATACAAAACAAAATATGAGCAAATTCAATTTAAAATTAATGATATTACTCAAATTAAACAGTCATCCAAATTGCCCATATTATTACTTACAATGTACTTGCTTTTCTGAAATCAACTTTAATAAATAAAATTTATTTGGTTCCAAACTTTCAAGTTCAATGTTTGAAATGTAATCATGCTAAGTCTTTAGAATCCCAAATGGCACTTTTTAAAATTTACCTTTTAAGATGGTGGTTTGGGCAAGTATGAGCCATATTTCTTTTTTTGTAACTTTCTGTAACATGACAGAAGTAAACATTCAGAAAAGAGTTTCTGGATTTTTCTTTCATTTGTTAATGCTTTTAATAAGCCCCTCAGGAACCTTTGGGAAGAAGAGAAACTTTTTGAAAGTATACTTTCCCTCTTTTTACTCTAGCAGAAGATCATGTAGGCTGAATATTAGAAGACTGAGGGCTTTATTTCTTTGTTTCCAGTTAAAATCTATTTGACCAGATAGAGGCACATTGGCTCAGCAATAAAACTATAGCTAAAATTTATGATCAGAAAGAGGCCAAATACCACTTTCAGCTAAGAGCTTTGCTCACTGGAATGAATCATTGAATTTCTGAAGCTCAACTGATTTGTCCAAGTGTTCATCACTTTCCCTGATAAGAAACTTGGCAGTATTGACTAAAAGGATAGGGTGCTGAACAACAAAATGGGAAAAATGCTATTTTCCCTGAAATGTGATAATGTGGTCTTTCTAGATAGATTCATAATTTAATTTTCTTAATCATCAAACAGAATAACGAAACTCATTAAACAGCAGAAAAGACAACTCCCTTGAAAGAGAGATAAATGGAAATCTCATAATACTCCCCTAAAAATAAGCAGTAAGATGTGATTTATAGTGAAGTAAGAAAAATCACTTAAACTTTTAAAAGTCAAATTTAGGAGGAGAGATTAACCCAAGATAAATAGTTCATTTGAGTCTTGTAGAAATAAAATAAGATTAGGGGTATGTCTAAAGTAGACAATTGAAAGGAGAAGTGGCTCAAGTCATTGTTGTCTCAAGGTCGTACTTTGTTTTTTGTGTAACAGCCATTCCTAAAGTAGCCTAGAATCACAAAGTACTGAAGTGAGTGAGATGTGTTCGTTGAGTTCAGCCAATCCAACACTGTTCCCAGATAGGGAACCTGAGACTCAATACAACTTGTCCTCACAAATGGATAACCACATTAAGATCAGATCCTCAGATCATAGAGATTACTATTGGGAAGGACCACCTATAGGTTCTTATATTGTATAAATAGGACTTTATGAAACAACCTTGTTCTTACAGAAATATGATTTAATATGGTCTTGAATCCAAAGAATTTCTCTCCCATCTGGAAAACTTAGGAAATAAACCAATTAAACACACAGAGCCATAGGAATTGTTAAATGATAAATTCTGGAAGAAGTCACCATTCAGATTTGTCAGGGATTACATTTTCACCCAACTCAGAATTTTCCAATTCCAAAAGTCAATAAGAAGGCAATCTCACAGCTCAGCAGTAAAACTACTTTTAATTCTAGAATGAGATCATTGGGTTCAATGGATAGAAAAAAGTATCACTGAAAACTCGGCCTGCCTGCATATAATAAATTTTAAACTTTGGCTATGTGTTACCATAACTGTTCTGCCATCCTTATGTGGTGTGTGTGTGTGTGTGTGTGTGTGTGTGTGTGTGTGTGTGTGTGTGTGTATTGGGGAGAGGGGGACTCAGTGGGCTTCATTTCAATTCTTAGAGAGACATCTCTATTTGAATTCCTTTCTTTGTAATTGCTTACTTTTAATTTTTTGAACATAATAATAACATATTTATGGAGAAGTATTAGTATACATATTTTAAAAGCTCATTTTTACCCTAAACATGTAAACTATAATCACATAAAACCTTTAATATGTAAGCATTTAAACAGTATATATCAAGGTAGAGAAGATGCTTGGAATATTACTTTGTTATTAATTTCTTTTATAATTCTAAAGAATTTTCTAACTAACCCAAATATTAATTTATAGTGAATATTTGTTTATTAACTGAAAACTAGCTATAGCATAAAATAACTATGTAAACAGTTTATCCAATAAAATACAATATCATTTTATCACATTTCCAATATTTCATTTTGCTTATTAACAGCCCAAAATATGATGTCTATTTTCTGAAACAATGTCACTATTTGGCACAGAAGTCTATATACACAAGAGCTTGTTTCATTTGCCATTTATTCCAATAACTTGAGAACAATTATTTGCAATTAAATCTAACAGTATTTATACAAGTACTTTCAAGCTAAAATACTGCTAAAAAATGCCAACACACATGCAACTCAATATGTTTACATAATAACATATTTACTATAAAACCTGTGACTCTAAGCACTTTATAGAATACAGGAACCACTCTGTCCTCTAATGAGACACTGTCATATCTGAGAGAGGAGATGTTACTGAGCAGAAGAGTCCTGTGTTAAATTTACTTGAAGTGGGTTGGTCACTTGGACTGTTCAGGAATGCTACTGTGCCATCATAGAATTCCTTGATAGCTCAATTCACATAAAACTGCAGCAGACTTTCAAGGATAAACCTTTAGCAATCAAGAAACTGGTAGCACAAGCAGCAGTAAGCAAAACACACTCTTCTTATGCATGTGGGCTCTGTTTTAAGTAAAATTGATACTAAAATCCAAACATAGAAAACAGATAAATTGGAGAGGGGCTGTTTGTATTATAAAATGGTCTTCTGATTTATAAAATGATTCACAAGTTTCCTCTAAATTTCCGTCCCCTTAATGCATTTAAAATACAATTTGATTTACAAAACTTCAATTTACACATGGACTTTTTGCATAACCATTGTGAGACGCAGAGTACACCTATATACAGTACTTAATTTTCCCTCTTACAATTAAGTGTCTTATCATTGTACCAGTAAAAGACACTTAAGCCAAAACATTATCTTTTAAGCCACTGAAATATAAACTAAATATTGCCTCTAAAACATGAATATTCTAGAAAATTTAAGTATGTTTGTGATTTTGTATTTACAGTCTTGGTAGTCAACTTTATAAAGTAGTTCTTTAGCTAGCACAAGCATGTAGCTATCTTCAGGCCGTAATATTTGTCCCCATACTGCAGTAATTTGTTTTATTTTAGTTTGGTGTGTTTTTCCTTTTTAGCTGTGTAACACCAAAGAGATATTAATACAGGCTACATTAGAGCCAGTCTATTTATGATATATCAGTTTTATAATTTACTGCACAGATACATCTTTAAAAACTCAAGCTGCTGCATTGCATTACTGTTCCTACTCTTTACTCTGGGTGATTGTCATTCGGGTAAAGTTCTCCTTTATTTCTACTGAGCTCTCTGTGCCAGGTGGGAGAGGGGTTGTGGGGGAGGAAGCATTTGTATCAATGAGAGGAGGGGTGAAGAGTATGGAGTGAGGAAATTAGAGATCCTGTCTACTGTATCTCTCTGCCCTCTCAACATAGCAGAAAGTCTGGCATCTGGAAAACAAGCACTCAAAATACTTATTGAATGAATGATAAATGAAGAAACAAATGGATTAGGAGAACTTTCTGAAAGGCTTTCTTTAGCATCTAGTCCACTATATTTCAGGAATGTGTACAATCAAAATGAATTTTTAGGGTCTGAGGAATGACAGAACCTCTCTCTTGTGTTTTACATACTTTTTGTAAAATCCATAAAATATTGAGCCCTTGATGAATTGGAATCATTAGAAAATTAAGTCACCTTATAGGTGAGAGAACAAAGAAGAGGAAATTTAAGGGTAATTCCTTACCAAATGCTGGAGGGAACTAAAAAGGCACACAGTTTCACTAAATTCCACAACCAAATTAGACTCTTGGTAATGGTTTCCAGTTTGAGAAATGGTACTTTTGAGTATTTCCATACAAATTTAGTCAGAGCTATACTCAAAAACAGTGGAAACAACTAACTAAGAGCTAGAACTGAAGGGAATTACCATTTGGCTTTTGTAAAGACAGGTATTTAGATCTGTTCCAGGTAGGGCTCTGGAAAAGCCATTCTGTTGGCTGGAACCATTTCAAATTGCTATAGCTCACACCCCTTGCAAGATGCATGTGATGTAAAATATGTTTGAAAGCACTTGAGCCAATAAAGCAAAACAGAATGTAGTCAGTGAGGATGCTTATAAATTAATAAAAAAGTGTTTGTGATTTTATTAGAACAGAAAGCTTCCACATATATGGTGTATTATTCTTTTAAATGAAATAGTTTGGACTGAATTCAAATTATTTCATCTTAAAACCTAATGCAAATCGAGTATGTATTTAAGAAGTGTGAGAATATAGAATTCACCCATAATTACTAAGCAAAGGAGTTGATGAATTTGAGTTTTTCCAGTAGGCCTCTTTATGGAACTAAATGAATACTAAGGTATCTTATTTTAAGATCAATGACTGAATTTTTCTATGGACAATAGCATTTTATAGGAGTGGCTTTACTTTCAGGAAAATAAGAACGCTGAAGTGGAATTATGACCATGATAGCTTTAGTCACATGGTTCAAGCCTAAAAAATAACTTAATAGAATGCGTGCTAATTTTTCATCAGAATAACTTTCAGAAATACCTACCTCTGTATTTTCTATCATTGTACCACAAAACTATTTTTTAAACTCTTACACATAAACAATTCGCTCAAAGGTGGTTTCCAGGAGCTCTCTTTGAGTTCAACTAGTGCAATATTCTATCTCCTATACTTTGAAATGTACATTTGCTGTATATTAAACTTTCTTGTAGACCATTTCAGCTCACCATTTTCAACTTTGATCTAATGTATTTAAACAGGAATCATAATCTCTAGTAAAAAATGAACAGCCAGGCATAGTGGCGCACGCTTGCAATCCCAGCATTCCGGAGGCTGAGACCGGAGGATCCGGGTTCGTGGCCAGCCTCAGCTACCTAGTGAGGCACTCTGCAACTTAGTGAGACCCGGTTTCAAAATAAAGAATAAAAAATAGGGCTGCGGGTATAGCTCAGAGGGGTAGAATGCCTCCAGGTTCTATCCCCAGTACCACACACAAAAAAAATGAACATGTTAACTTATCACTGTAGGTATTCATATTTGAAGATGTTAGAATAAGTATATTTTTCCTGAATTCCATTTACATTTATATATCTACACTATACAATTATCTTCTATTGTTTAGAAAACTATGTTGCACCAGTAATTATTAATCCAAACAATTTGGATTCAAGTAATTTCTAATTGAAAGCCTATTACATGAGTTGTTAACAGCGACAGACAATATACTGTTAGTCATTTTAAAGCTTTAAAAGTAAGTTATCAGGATACACTTCAATCTCCACATGATAATAAAGGATTATTATGTGCAGTAACCTATTTATGAAAAGGAAACAGTGTGCTTCTTTCAGACACCATCGCTTGCTTTAATAAGGAATTGAAAAGCTGAACTACTTTATATGCAGATCACCATCCCAGTTGCATAAGGATTTACAATAGACAAAACAAAACTATTTTTTGTTATAAATAAGGACTATTTGTCTAAATCACACATTAATGTTTGCATCTAAAATTATTTACAGGCCAATAAGGCTTCATAAATGTTATATAGACTTGGTCAGTTAAAATCAATTAATGCTAAGACAAAAATGAAAGGTTTACTGGAGCTGACAAGGAAATTTTCAAGTAAAACATGCCTAAAGAAGGCATACAGAGAAAAGATGCTTACTGTCATAGTTTAGGTAACTATTAATTGATCTGGAGATGCAAATAGTACATGATTTGGTAGCACCCTATTAATGCTTCGATTAAATCCAAGAGGAAATGCTGCTTTGTTATAAAATGTGAAACTTGTGAAGAATTTCGAGTCTAACCTTTAATCCTAAAAGAAATAGAAAATAATGTATAAATTTTTATCTCTGCTGCTTTGAATTTTTAAATAATATATTTGGGAAGTTTTAATCTCACCTTTGAAGTCTTCCTTCAAGATATTTAATGGCTCATATGTCTTTGTTAAATGAGGTGTGTGGCGGCCTCTACTGGTATGTGTTTGTAGAAAGTTTCAATAGGCAGAAAAAATATTAATTTCAATTAAAAAGTTAGAAATACAGACTCTTTCATTTAAATATATAAAAATATCTAATTTGATGCAGAAAAATATATTACAAGTTGTATAATGTATTCTTAATTAGGAAAATAATCTAAAACCCTGATCATGTTAGTGTAAAATAATGACTTATGGAAGGGCATTAATTGTTCAATTCACTCTGATATTGGGTTAAATAGATTTTATTAATGAATTACTAATCCCAACCAAAGTGGCTTATAACCTGTAGTCCACTGTTAAATCCTCTTAGTTGACTTAAATAAAATTACTTAAAACAAACCCAGAGGAAAGGAAATATTTTACAGTTAACTCTATAAATTCCTAAACTAGAATCATTTGATGACAGGCTGGTTTCTATAACTCAAGCAAACTGTATGTTGACTTAATATAGCTGAAATATAGCTCTATTTTACAGTGTTTTCAATTTTTAAAATACAACACATTAAAATATGTTCAATGTATCAAAGCTAAAAGCAACATTTAAGTAATGTACTTAAAGTGCAAAGGCACTTTAACACAGAGAAGTGATGCCCAGTGGCTATACTTGGTAACTGAAGATGAATATACCATATATCATTATTTACAAAAGAAGTCATAGTCTTAAAAGATCTTTGGAGATCTTCTACAAAATACACTAATTATTAATTTTCATTCAAAAAGTTTGCCTATTCTTCCTTTATCCACTATAATCTCCTCTTTCCACTCCCACACTGGAAAAAAAAAAAAGAAAGAAAACAGAAACAAAGCCATAAGAAAACCATATGAAAAATGCATTGTAGAAACATTCATGTCTACTGATGGTTCTTAAAAAGAGAAGGAAAAAAAAAGTGGGGGAAGAGCAAGAGAGAAATAACTTAAAGGAAAACTAGCAAAAGCAATACCATTGCTTCACCCCATCTCCCAAACATTTCCAAAGTCCCCCATAAACACTGGGAATAGGAGAACACAAACAGGAAAGCAAATGCAGTGTTTCTAATAGTTCCTAGCAGCATCCTTTGATGCCATACAGGTGTAAATGATTTCCTTTCACAGCTGACTGATTGCAGTTTGTTTTTCCAGAACTTCGAGGTAGTCTGGTTCTGATTGCGGCTTAGCTTGCAGTAAAGAATGGTCGGGTTTTGACTGCCCCACAAAGCATTTTCTGGGAGTTCCATATAAAACGGTTTTATTGATTCTGTCTTGGTTTTGGCGTCGAGATTCATATGAAGGGGCAAACTGCCTTTTAGGTAAGGTACAAAAGTTATAGTGGACTAGGCCTGCACTGGGGAGTTCTTTGACTCGCTCAGCAATATTTTGATAGAGCAGCTCAGGCTCTCTTGATGTGGCTTGCTTTTCCAGCAGCTCAGTGGCACTTATTGTGTAAGCAAGTCTGGCTGGCTCTTCTTTTTTCTCTTCCAGGTTGCCATAGTTGAACTCTTGCAAGTTTCGATAATAGGCTACTGGGTCTCCATCCTTCTGCATGTAGATAGGGTTTTGACACATCTGCCCTACAGGTGGGGGGATGTAGTTGTAGACATGGCCGTCAGTTTTATCATGAGTCTCAGTGTTGTAAGACCCATATTGTAATTGGAAGGAACTGACATCTAAGTTGTTGGCACTCCTGGGAACACTTGGTACTCCCTTTCGACGTTTTAGGACAAAGACGAACAAACCAGCCCCAAAACAGACAGATAGAATAAAAACAACAAGGAGGCCTAAAATTAAGACAGAAAGTGGAACTTCAGTGTGTAGTTCAGGATAGGAACTAGGAGACACACTAAGTGACCGGGGTGTGTCTGTGTTGTGATTCATTGACAAAATGGTCCCATCTGACAATTTTGGGCTTTCTGGACAAATGGCCTCCCTTCCCAGAAATTTCAGTATCTCCCCTGCATGCTTAGCAGGAGACTCACAAGTCACCTCATTGATGATGACAGGGGAATTGGCATGTTCTGTCCAGTCCTTCAGCCCCATGATGTCACAGGTGCAGTCCCATGGATTCTCTTGCAGATCTATCTGTATAAAGGCTGGAAGCTGATCCAGAACCCCTTTCACAGGCAGGTATGAAAAATGGTTGTTTCTCAGATTCAGCCTGGTGAGGGCTGTGCCCCCGAATATGTTATCAGGTAAGGACCGCAGCAAGTTATTATTCAGAAACAGGAGCTGGAGGTTAATCAAAGCATCGAAAGTCAGCGGCTTAATTTCCTTAATGACATTATACTCTAAATAGAGATACTGCAAGCTTTGTAGTCCATCAAACATAGAGGGATACAGCACTTCCAGGTAATTGCCATTCAGATAAAGTCTGCGTAAACTGGTCAGGTTTGTGAAGGCACCTTCCTGAATGACTGAAATCCTGTTGTTTCCTAAATGCAACAAATCCAAAGAACTGTATTCTAAGAGATCATTTTTATAGACAGTTTGAAGATAGTTCCCTGTTAGGTAGAGTTTCTTTGGACTGGTAGGTTTGGGCTGCAGGTCAGAGATATTTGTGAACTTTCTTTCTTGGCAGTTAACATTTAGACCATTGTCTGAGCTCTGAGAGGTGCAGACACAGCTGCTGGGGCAAGTAAGGGGCACCGGAGACTTGGTCTGGTACACCATGATCGGTCCAAAGCTCTGCCTGTCCTTAGACACAGTTACTCGAGGAGTTGGGCGATTTCTCATTTTCGGTGGCCTGCTAGCTTTTGGAGCCCTGGTTGGGTTAAGAGCAGGATTCATGGTCGGTGACAGCCTTTGAACATGTGTGTCTGTGTGGCTTCCCCTCTGACTGGAGTCACCAACACTTTTTCTGGGACAGAGGTCTTGCCTGGTCAGTTGGGTCACGTCTTTCCCATGCAGCCTGAAGGGAGTTTCACAGACAATCTCCCCTACAAATACAGTAATGGTGTCCAGCCAAGCCTTGAGAGGAAGTAGATCACAAGTGCAGTTCCATGGGTTTTCCTCCAGCTGAATTTCCATGATCCCTCCAATGTGTTCAAGGACTCCAGCGAAAGGCATTACTTTCAGCCTGTTCCCTCTCAGGTCTAAGTGGGTCAGTAGAACAAAGCGAAACACATTGCTGGGCAGAGACAGCAGAAGGTTGTCATTCAGGATGAGCACTTTGAGCTTATTAAGTTTGCTGAATGTGCCGGCCTCAATGGCACTAATGTAATTGTAGTCAGCCTGGAGGTATTCCAGGTTCTCCAGGCCCAGGAAAGTGTCCTCCTGCAATACTTCCAGCTTGTTGTTATTGAGGTGTAGTCTCTTGAGGGTTTTCAGTCCGCTGAAAGCCCCAGTTCTGATCTCCTGCAGTCCGTTGTTACCTAGGTGAAGAGTCACCGCGTTGGAATAATTGACAAATTCGTTTGGATACAGTCTGGTCAGGAGGTTTCCATTAAGAAAAAGCTGATAGATTCGATACTGGGGGGGCTGGAGCAGGCTGACAGTTGTAAATCCTTTCTTTTCACAATTAATGTTCAGTACGTTTTCCTTCTCTTCGCACAGGCAGCGGATCTTGCAAATGTCTTTGGCAGTTTTGCGACTCTCGGTCTGTAAGATCCCGGCCACGGTTAACACAATGAGGAACCAGACCCCGCTCAGCATCTTTAGGCACCTTCAGTGTCAGCTCAGGCACCTACAGGGAAACCTTAAGTGGGGGAAGGGGAAGGAAGTGGGATGCAGGGGAGAAAGAAACAAGGAATCCTGATTAAAATGGCAAAACGAGGAGGTAGAGTGGGAGGAAGGATGAATGAGGGGGGGCAACAGGGCAGAACGAAATCATTGCGTTTTCTGAAACTGCTTCTTCTTCCCCTACCCACTCCCCTCAGCCCACCCACACACGCGTTCCGGAACAGACAAGCTTGCACCTGATTTCCCGGCGGGTCACAGCCAGCCACGGAGTCATTAGTAATCGAGTTGTCCTATTAATTCTAGCCCATCTCCTCCCCTCTTGGGGTTTCTCCAAGAGATCTCAGAAGCTCGCCCATCTTGGGCTCGCAGCAGAAATTGCTTTGTTTTTTTTTTTTTTTTTTTTTTTTTTTTTAACTGCGCAAAAAGGGGATGAGAAAATCATGACTCAGGGGGCTGGCGGCGGGGGTAGAGATAGAGAGCAAAGACAGCTCGGGTGAGGGTTACTCACATATCAGGAGATGATGGGATCCCTCTCCTCAGCAGTCTGCCAGGAGTATAGCATCTTCAGGAAGAGAGGGAGAGCAAGGTAAAAGACGCCACTTCCAGGGGGGATATCCTGCTTTCTGTTGGTTGCTCTAATTTGGTTGGGGTTGCAGGCGCCGAAATTAAAAATCCGGCGGGCAGCAGCAAAAGAAGCAAGAGGGTTGGAGAGAAGGGAAGCTGCGCCGCTGGTGCCCTAGGGGTGATTGCGCAGGAAGGTTAGGGAGCCTGCTGGCTAGGTCGGCGGGCTCCAGCCACAGCAGAGCCTGGGCGCGCACTTCCAATCCGGTAGCGATAGCAGCAGTGCGTCTAGCAGTTTGAATTTGAGAGGCTTTACAGGCTACCCGGGACAGGGCTTGGGTGACGTCACCGAGGGAGGGTGTAGGCAGAGGATCGAGGGCGCGCGGTGGGGGAGGATGGAGCAGATGCTTCTCTTCCCTGTGAGTGGCTTTGCAAAGCTCTATTCCAGGCTGCTTCAGTTGATTGTGAACTACTCCACCTCCAACCAGGCTGGCGGGAGAAACTCCTACACCGGAGTTTCTCCAGGAGCGGCCTGGCTAAGGTGCCTGCACCACCAGAACTCCTAAGGCTGCTCTGAATGGTCACTTCCACCCCCTTTTCCTCACCTGCAGA
>PVLC010006524.1:64897-68904 GCA_004027655.1 Graphiurus murinus | reverse complement strand
CCCTCGCCCTCCCTCCCTCTCAAGTTCAGTTTAGTGAGTAACCTTGATATACATTAGGGGTGTCCCCCCCACCCCCCCATCCATCCCCTTCGGTTAAAGGTTAAATCAACTTCTTTGCTTATCGAAGGTCTCTCCTTTTCCATCTGGAGACCCTCTTATGCCCCATCTTCTCCCTATCATCCGCATATTAGGGAGAACATATGCTTCTTTACTCTTTGTGACTGGCTGATCTCACTTAACATAATGTTTTCCAGTTGCATCCATTTCCCTGCAAATAACATGATTTTGTTCTTCTTTATAGCTGAGTAAAATGCCATTGTGTACATATCCCATAGTTTTGTAATCCATTCATCTGTTGATGGACATCTTGACTGCTTCCATAGTTTGGCTATTGTGAATTGAGCTGCTATAAACATAGATACACATGCATCAGTCTGATAATTTGGTTTCCATTCTTTTGGGTATATACCCAGTAAGAGTATTGCTGGATCATATGGTAGGTTCATTCCCATTCGTCTGAGGATCCTCCATACTGTTTTCCAAAGTGGTTGCACTAGTTTGCAATCTCACCAACAATGTATTAGAGTTCCCACTTCTCCACATCCTCACCAGCAGTTGCTGTTGTTTGTGTTTTTTATGATTGCCATTCTGATTGGAGTTAGGTGAAATCTCAAGGTAGTTTTGATTTGCATCTCTCTGATTGAAAATGATGTGGAACATTTCCTCATACATTTATTGGCCATTTGTATTTCTTCTTCTGTGAAGTGTCTGTTTAGATCCTTTGCCCATTTTTTGATTGGGTTATTTTCTTTCTTGGCTGTGATTTTCTTGAGTTCTTTGTATATCCTAGATATTAGACCTCTATCCGAAGAGTAACTGGCAAAGATCTTCTCCCACTCTGTAGGCTCTCTGTTGAGGTTCTTGATAGTTTCCTTTGCTGCACAGAAGCTCTTCAGTTTAATGCAATCCCATGTATTGATCTTCCTTTGAGTTGCTTGTGCTTTGGAGGTCTTGTTGAGAAAGTTTTTACCTGTGCCTATGTGATGAAGTATTGGTCCTATGCCCTCTTCAAGTAACTGCAAGGTCTCTGGCCTAACTTCCAGGTCTTTGATCCACCTTGAGTTGACTCTTGTGCAGGGTGAGAAAGTGGGGTTTACTTCCATTTTCCTGCATATGGTTAACCAGTTTTGCCAACACCATTTGTTAAGGAGGCTGTCTTTTTTCCAGTATATATTTTTGGCTCCTTTGTCAAAAATCAGTTGACTGTAAGTCTGTGGATCTGTTTCTGAATGTTCTATTCTGCTCCATTGGTCTATGTGTCTGTTTTTGTGCCCATACCATGTTGTTTTTATTACTGTGGCTTTGTAGTATAGTTTGAAGTCAGGTATTGTGATACCTTCTGCATGTTTCTTGTTGCCAAGAACTATTTTGGCTATCCTGGGCTTTTTGTTTTTCCAGATGAATTTAAGGACTGATTTTTCTATGTCTGTGAGGAACGCCCTTGGTAATTCCATGGGTCCCTGGCCCTATTTTATCTTATTTATTTATTTATTTATTTATTTATTGGTACTAGATATTGAACCTGTAGTCATTCTACTTCTGAGCTACACCCTCTACCAGCTCTATTTTTTAAATTTTTTATTTTGAAATAGGGTTTCACTAGATTTATGAAAGTCTTATTACTTGTTAACTGGCCTTGAACTGTGATCCTCCTGTCTCAGCCTCTCAAGTACTGGGATTACAGGATGTACCGTTATACCTGGCATAATCTTTTCTTCTAATTCCACACTCTTTCTTTCCTCCCTGTTACCCATAAACTGAGCAAACATGTATCCTGGTCTATAATTCATTTTAGTGAGGAAACTATTCAACAGTAATCTCTAGCAAAGCTTCTACGCAGAAAGCATGATGAAATCTCTTTGGTTATATACTCTTTTCCATAAATAGGCTTGCCAATGCTATGATAAGAATCAGAAGGAAATTTGCTCATTCTGACCTAACTTTAGACAAGTCTATTATATTTATTAATAAGTGTCTTACTTTTGGGTTTTTTTTTATTATCAACTAGTTTTAATTATTTGCGCAATATTTTTTGAAGTATAGAAATCAAAATAAAGGTGATTTAAAAAAAAAAAAAAAACTTGGGCCCAAGTTTTCAGCCACCACTCCTCCATAAATTATCAGAAATGCTAGGTACTCAGTGTAGACCTTTGTGTATAAAGCAAGGTGAGCACAGTGTCCCATTGCCTTTTTATTAAAACTTAATTTGGAATTGTTTTTTGTTCCAATCTTGGTTTTATACATTTCCATTTTAGTCATTCCTATTGAATTTTTAGACTATTCATCAATATTTGAACAAGAATGAGATAGTATGGCTTAAAATATTTCTTTAAATGATATTATGCATATTTTTCTTCATTACAGACTTACAGCATTTGCATTTTTATTCCTATGGGAAAAATGCTAAATAAAGATGGGAGCTGGGCGTGGTGGCGCACGCTTGTAATCCCAGCATTCAGGAGGCTGAGACTTGAGGATCGGGGTTCGCGGCCAGCCTCAGTTACTTAGTGAGGCACTCCGCAACTTAGTGAGACTCGGTTTCAAAATAAAGAATAAAAAATAGGGCTGGGGGTATAGCTCGGAGGTAGAATGCCCCTGGGTTCCATCCCCAGTACCGCAATAAAAAAAATAAAAATAAAAATAAATAAATAAAGGAATAGTATGTTGTGTTTAGTAGTCTGCCAGTTGAGAACACTTCGGCTGTAATTGAGATGGAACTTTTCTTACCACTTAATAATATCCAACAGTATCTTCTCTGTGTTTTTACTTGGGTATAGTTGTACCTGAAGGAGATAAAAATGGAAAGGCTTAGAATTACTTGTGAAATGTGAAAATGAGGACATTACTGAATGGCCTTATTTTATCATATGAAGCAATGGGTTGTCTTCCCATTCTAGTGTAGCCGTCCAGCGAAGAGGAAACTTAGTCCCTGGGAATGAGGGAGCTAGGCTGCATCACGTAAGAACCCATTGGGGTGTTCCATGCTTTAAGTCAGTGCTGGCATTGGTGACATTTTTTGTCTGGGGCTGCTTACCTGACTCTTTGCTTAGAAGGTAGAAAACTACATCTTTGGAAGAACACATTTTTCTTTCATTTATTGAGCATGTAACCTTTGCTCTGTGGAAAGCTGGGTTTTCTACTTGACTCAGGTTATCTGCCCTCAAGAGGCTTAAGCCACAGTAGAGGAGATGAGATCCTTACAGACCTCTGTTAACTCATGTCAAAATTGTGACTCGGTGAACATATTAACTGGTTTCTGCCTTGAGCAGGCTGTATGATCATAGTAAGATTTAGTTTATTTGCCAAGTATAAATTTTGAAAGATTTTATTGTTTATATTGATGGCTTTTAAGAAACTGCCCCTCTCACAGTTGTCTTAATTTGAAGGGATTACATTTTTGTGCTATGACTGATGTGTTTGACACTTCTAAAAACTGAGTCTAGAGTCTTATGCAATAATGCAAGCAAAGTGAATCATTTTTGGGTCTAGGAGAAATGTAGAATTTTTGGTTTCTCCTTAGGGATAATCATGTGAATTACTATAATTGCTTCATCATCTTATGGATTTTGATGTTTTTAGATTTGTTTGACATTGGCAATATTTCCAGGAATTAAAATAGAGTAAGCAGAATTTTGAAACATTTAAAATGTCAACTCATTTTGGCAGAAAAAAATGGAATGTTTTTAAATTTTATTAATTTAAATGTTTAAAATTTCTCTTGGCTTCTATTTAGCTACCAGAGAAGTAAACAGAATTCTTCCCCCATTCTGTTTGCCTTTGGTGTTTTATTTCTCTGTGTAATATGTTTGCATCTTTCTTTTTTTCCCCCCTTTAGGGGAAATTTTTTGAAAAGTTTAAAATTTTTAAACTCTAACAAGTTATACTTTTTCATTGTAGTATTAGTGGTTACTATCAATATGAGTTTATTTTTTTTATTCAACTACTAT